>JAAAKB020250966.1:0-10917 GCA_010014835.2 Apostichopus leukothele | reverse complement strand
TGCAATGACGCTCTATGATGTCACTGCCCCCTTCCTTTCTGATCCAAGAATTTTGACCAAAGGTGACCATATTTGAATATCTAGCATATTTGGGGCCAATACAGCATACCTTAATACACATGAGTGTTTCTTATCCTCACTGAAGGATCAAGGGGCCTCATACTGCCTCAAAAAACTGAGCAATTAATTTCCACAGTTGCAAAGATAATTTAGAGTGCAAGCTTGCAGAATGTTTACAACATGAATTTTGCTGCTAGAAATTTATAATTGAAATGTAAGACATATTTGTATTTGATTTGAGCAGATGTATGCACTGACAGTTTGGCCACTACAATAGATCAGGGCTGGGTCGCTATGCTTATGTGAGAACACAATCTTCATGAGTCTATGGTATTTCATAGAGATTTACATAGTATAACCTTCATAACCTTAATTCAAAGAAGGGTTTAAAAGTCACATTTTATCCAATTACTGTCGGCAGCATGAGTGTACTTTAGGTAAATATAAACCAACTGAAAAGGTCTGCTAGTTACCACACTAGCTGTGGAAATATTGCCAAGAGTATGTTAAATAAGATGCAACAGCACATACGGAATGCCTCTTGAGCCTGTTTAGTTTTTAAGTGCTTGTTGAAATACGACCCTGAAACTCATTCAAAATATATGTTTTGGAGATGTGAACTGTCTGGATTCTGTGAAGCAACTATGTGGACTGTTAAAATCATGTTTTTTCATCCCAAATGTACACATGTGTGAAGTGGGTAAAAATACAGCACACTGACGCACAAGCTGACAAATCAAAATTGTATGAAAACACATGTAAACACAACTCAGAAGCAGAACATGCGACTGCTTGTATTACAAATCTGTTGTCAAAGACAGATTTGTAGGTCTGGGTTTCGTACCCATATCAGCCCTTTTTATATTTTTAAACTGGATCCAAGAAGATTGCATTTTTTATCAAGTTATCAAAAATTCATAAAACAATGAATGGATAGCTAAACCAAACTAAAGAAATCAATTCTTCAGAAGGGACACAACGGCATATACTTCTGGAGGTGGGGGGCTTGCGGGGAGGTAACCTAAGGTTATCGGTTTCATAGTGTGTATATGTGGAGTGTATTACACATTGTCACATAATGTGTATATGTGGAGTGTAACACAGTTACATCATGTGTATATGTGAAATGTAACACAGTCACATGTGAATTGTAACACAGTCACAAAATGTACACATGTGGAGTGTGACATAGTGTTCATATGTGTGAGTACCACAATTAGTTACATATAATGTGCATATGTGGAGTACCACAGCTATAGTTATATGGTGTGTATATGTGAATTACCACAGTTATAGTTATATAACATGTTTATGTGGAGTACCACAGTTATAGTTACATGGTTTGTATATGTGAAGTACCACAGTTATAGTTACATAACATGTATGTGTGGGGCACCACAGCTATATAATGTGTATATGTGGAGTACCACAGTTAAAGTTACATAGTGTGTATATGTGAAGTGTAACACTGTTACTGTACTGTAGTTATATGTGAAGTGTAACACTGTTAGTTATATGTAGTGTGTATATATATGTGAAGTGTAACACAGTTACATAGTGTGTATATGCGAAGTGTACCACTGTTAGTTATACGTAGTGTCTTAATGTGAAGTGTAACAAAGTAACATAGTGTGTATATGTGAAGTGTAACACTAACTGTAGTTACATAGTGTGTATATGTGGAGTGTACCACAGTTAGTTACATAGTGTGTTTTCTTGGGTTTGCAATTGCAAACCGAAGAAGACACAAGCTCAAGTGACACGTCTACAGAATCACTGAACGAAAACAAAGATGGTCAAATGTTTTTTTTTTTGGCTAGCTTGCGTGCAAGGACAAGCCCAGCAAGTGATTAGCTGTTCAATTACTCTCGTCATTGAATCATTAATTAATCGACATCGGTCTTCTAATACTGTACTTTGCAATCCAACATATCCTGGCTTTTCCTTCTCTAAATATTGACTCAGCTAGAATATCCTGAACTCCACCGTACTCGGCATCATTGATTATTGAGAACAATGCAAGGGGGATCTTCCGCAAGTACGACTGCCCATCGGACGGCAACTTGGCAACAGCTATAAGTACAGATTTTACTGTCTTAGTTGAGCTTGGATTTGCTTTTATCAGGTGTGGATCCATCCAGGAGGGTGGTGGGGGTCATTCCCACCCTCCCCTTCTCCCCTTTGCTAACCTCAGATAATAATTTTAAAAAAATCAAAAGTAATATTACTACAATAATCCTAATTATATAACTGTTTTATAGTTTAAATATGCCTCACAATTCACCAATTGACATCTATATATATATTTTTTTTTGGTGGAGGGGCGGGGGGGGGGGGTTGAAGACCCCCCCAGACCTCACTACAAATAATAATAATGATAATAACCAGCAGTTAGTTTTACAACGCTTGAGCGACCCACAAATATGGGGGAAACCCTCAAGGGCTTATATGGATTACAACTTACACGTCATCGAGTGGCTTCCACTTCAACAATCTAACTCAAGACCTGGATCCACCCCCTGATTTTGGTGAAAGATAAACAATGGTCAGTGTTTAACTATTGTTTTAGTGATTGCAGGCATAAATGAATTGGTTAATTGAGAATATAAGAAATCATTTAGGATCTTTTTCCATTCTCCTCCACCACCTGTTCCCACCCTTTCCTCACTTTGATGTCGAAGTATCTATTTTCTCAATATTACCGTCAGTGTCTGGCAGACAAAATTACGAGTCTGTCTACCCGTAAAATTTAGTCAATTAAGCACACAAAAGAATAAAGGTTACGGTAACCACAAGTATCTATCTTCTATGATCTATTATTCTATTATCTTCAAGATAATGAATTTCATTTAACAATAGATAGACTGTTATCTCATTCTTACAGGGATATGTTGAGAACCGATAGAGGGATTTTTATTCGTTATTTATTTTTTTTTTCCCCAGGTCTGTGTTTGTGTAACGTTTACATATTTCTTGATTGTGGTCAACAATCTTTATCATTGTCAATATCGGTGAAATAAAAATCTCTGTGTTTCCTTAACTACCGTGTACGTGTACAACCGTACATGCAGGCAAACACGTTCGTCGTTCGTGAGATCGGTGATATTGATACGTGAAGGAACACATACATTGAGCCGGGGGATTGGGGGGGGGGGGTTAGAAGCTTCTCTGGAAGGCCATACACGAAATAAAATAAATAAACCCAAGATGTAAAGCAAGTAAGTAATTAAAAGTGTATTCCATCCAAAAAGGAAATTCAATGTACTTGCACGTACAGCGGTACTATATCAGATAACAAAATATAAAATTAGAAATATGTGTGCGTATAATACGGTCAAGGGTAAAGTTTGTCACAAGAAAAAGCTTCATTTGCACCGGGGGGGGGGATAAAATAATCTTGGTGCCTCTTTGGTTTTGAGACACGGGAGTCGCGGCCTACCAATGCCTCTGTTTATTTGCCTATCATGAAGTAGATCATGAAGAGGATGGCTAGAGTCATCTCATATGGAGTCTAACTTGGACTATAGAGGAGTCACTGGTAGGTCAAGTCGACTAAAGGCTGAGACACCCTAACATATTATTTCCACCGTAGCTAGAAAGTAGCGTGAAGGTACACATAAGAATGGATTATGCTATTTCCAGAAGAGCTTAAAGGTATGCTAGTGTATTGGCCTCAAATATGCTAGATATTCAAATATGGTCACCTTTGGTCAAAATTCTTAAACTGTTTTTATTACAACCTTTGAGGAAATTTTCCTCACTGGGACATTCAGTCATATTGTGTGTACCTTACAAATGTCTGAGAACAATTTGAAGAGTTAAGACCTCGAGGAAAGTACGTTTTGCAAACTTCTAGCAATTATAGCGCGCTGTATAATTTGGGGCCTATACAGACTACCTTTAAGTCAAGTCACTGTAGCATTGGATGTTTAATGACTCAAATCTCTTACAAAATCAATTTGTACTTCAAAATACTAATACATGTACCGTGCACTGCTTTTGCAGCATCGTGCATCAGTTTTACTTTATCTTTAAGGTGTACTGCAAAGTGGTTTTCAAGAAAACACAAGTAGATTTATGCTACGTTTCTCATGTGCAAAACACATGAATGTTCAGCTTCTACATAAATATTTTCTTTCATTCCCATCAAGTCCTTGAGGGCTAGTCTCAAGAAGAGCCTCATGTCTTCGAAAGGCAAGTCATTAATTCAATAAAGACAAGTCCAAGTCATGTTACAAAAGGAGCAAATCCTGATAGAGTTGCCGACTTGAGTCACTTAATGCTGTAAATTACCTTCTTAAACCATTAATGTATCTGAACTGAAACAAAGGGTCAAACTGATAAAATTATAGTCTAAAAAAGGAAACTTTCTCTTTCACAAAGTCCAATTAACGTATCTTTCCTTTTGATTCCATGTCATCGTCAATTAGAATCTTGTGAAACATTGAAGAAACAGAAAATGTTGTAACGTTGGTTAGTTCTAGAGTTCCTTTTTTCATAATTCCCCCCCCCGGCAACAGATCTTAAGAGCAATTTAGTTTCATCAGAAAAAAGGTGACTATTAGCCACATGACAATTCATAAAAACCTTTCCAACAAGTTAATTTAGTAGGTGGTTGCATACATATGACATAACCATCCACAGAGACTCAATCCAGTTGTAAAGAGCATTATTAGGTTATTCTAATCAAGAAGATCAAATAAGCTGGCTTTTAGCCTCGGGAGTCAGTGACTATAAAAACTTCAGCCCAAATTCTTACATGCAAAGTAGACTAGGCTACCATTAAATCTACCTCACCTTAAACATCTTGTCCAGTGGCCTTTCCTACTACCCCTTCCAATACCCTTGGTTAATATTTCCACCAACCTGAATTAATGAACCCTCGATAGATTACACCTCTGTAACTATATTCGCATATCGTCTCTTGTGCTTAGAGACTGCCATAGATACATTCTACTCAATCATAATACTAGAGTATATAAATGCATGGACTTCCCAAAGTAGTTCCTACAAATTTCAGTTCATCTCTCTCCAAATGAAGTGGTGATAATGTTACAGGCTTTTAGTTTATACGGCACAGCTCAGACAGTGTTAACTAACACGGCACAGCTCAGACAGTGTTAAGTAACACGGCACAGCTCAGACAGTGTTAACTAACACGGCACAGCTCAGACAGTGTTAACTAACACGGCACAGCTCAGACAGTGTTAACATGGCACAGCTCAGACAGTGCATGTTTGACAACATGTTAGCTGTTAATCAACCAGGAGGAATGAGTTACAGTTCATGATGTCCATGAAAAGTGTGTAAGGCTTTACCGTTGATATTTGCTCAGTAATTTTTATAGATTTCTTGTGACAACTATGCCGTCAAACAGTGGTGCTTGCCAGGAATTTCAATCAAGGGCTCTGTCATAAAAGTACAAACAAGTTTAAAATGTACTGTTCACAAAATCTATGATTTAAAGTAACAGGAACGGGTAAAAGTGCTCACAAGGGTGCAGACAGGTTAGGTGAATTATTCAAGGTTACCACACAAGGGTGCAGACAGGCTGATTGAATCAGTCAAGGTTACCTCACAGGGGTGCAGACAGGCTGATTGAATCAGTCCAGGATACCTCACAAGGGTGCATACAGGCTGATTGAATCAGTCAAGGTTACCTCACAAGGGTGCAGACAGGCTGATTGAATCAGTCAAGGGTGCAGACAGGCTGATTGAATCAGTCAAAGATACCTCACAAGGGTACAGAATGGCTGATTGAATCAGTCAAGGTTACCTCACAAGGGTGCAACAGGCTGATTGAACCAGTCAAGGTTACAGTTTTTTAGCTTGCTGAATAAAACTCTTGTTTCAGAAAAATGCAACTTAATGTGCTAGAAATTGTTAGCTTCACTTGAAACTTTAGACACATGATTCAAAAGATTTCCTCTTCCTCTAATGACATAGTAACTTGTATTTACTTCTAGTCATCTACTCACAGTTTTGCCCATGCTACTATTAAATGGTGATCCCATGTAGATTTTCCTAAATATCATAGAAATTTACAGCCTGTCAAAATTCCCAAAGACTAGATAGGACTGATACGTCAGCGACCTCTTTTACATTTCCTTTGCAGTTTCGAGGTCCCATCGACCAACACATATTGAGTAGATTTCAGAGTCGACAGTACTTGGGCCACAAACACCGACGGGAATGCACAACGGCCAGGTAATTAAATCTCAATGATTTTACTTCAAAGTTTTTGCAGCATCATACAACCTCGCTCTATAAAGAACGTTTGCCAATCTTGATATTGTTGCCTGACTGCCTTCCCGCAGATGCCATGCATGCAACAGTTGGTAGCTAGCTTCTTCATAGTTGTTGTTAGTCTCCAGAAGCTTGATCTTGCTGGGTTGAGTCATGTCCAACAATTCAGCAACTCTGCCGTAATTAGTGGCCACAGATTCGGAAATTTGCTGCAACTCTACTCCATCATTGACCTCTCTAGAAGAATCTGTAAAAATCAAATGATCAAATTTCAGACACAACTTTTTTTATCTGCAACAAGCAACAACTCAGCGCATACCTGTATAAATTCTTCTTAATGAGAGGATTCCTGTTTTTGAAGGTATATGTCTTTCTTAGACGCTCTTTTGTGAAAGATTTATTCTCATAAACATACGCACAGACACATGCCATCACCACCTCATAGAATCCTTTTGCCTTCGACAAGGAATCACAAACAAACAGAAATTTACTAGGATATATTTCCACACTGAGCAAGTTGTTTGAGGGAGAGTTGTACACTATGAAGAGGTCTGTAATACCTGTAATAGTGAATTAGATCACTCCTACAGATGGACACCCACACCCCCATTCCCCTTTCTCAATCTCACACAAAAGATTATTTATTAAGCCCAAGCTTGCTTTTAGACCTAATTAAAGATCTAACTTTTAAATATGCTTCAGAAGGCACAATTTGTCAACTAAATTTTTTAATGTGGACGATACTTGGTTTTGTGTCTACTTGTAGGTATATAACATGAATGAATACAAGGTACCTGTTAACTGACTCTGTGGGTACGGAGGCTTCTGGTGTATTTGTGAAGACGATTGTGGTCCCTGGTAAAAGTTCTCCACATGGCCAATATTAATATCTGTGACACAGGAAAATGAGCGAAAGAAAAACAAAAAAAAAACAACATATCATCATAAACAGCAGTTCCAAAAAACAAAACAAAAAACTTAAACTAAGCTTTAACCAAAGTCTTCTGTATTCCTAAGACAGAGAACTGTTTAGTCACTTTTTTTTACTTTAAAACAACCAATTTGATCAGCAGTGGCATGCACTAAGTGGGAAGGGGAGGGGGGGTAGAATTGTGGAAGGCAATGGTTCAGCTGGGGGTTTCTTACACTCAGCTCAGGAAGAAGTAGATCCCTCCTACAGATGTACACCGACACCCCCATTCCCCTTTTTCAATCTCACACAAATGATTATTTAATATTTATTAGCACAAGCTTGCTTTTAGACCTAATTAAAGTTTAACTTTTAAATATGCCTCAGAATGCCCAATTTGACAACTTAATTTTTTAATATTTTCCTGGAGGACCCCCTCCCCCGCCCCCACTAGGTCAGCTTAATCCAACACCCTCCATTATAAAAATCATTTATTTACCTCTGGCCCTTTGATCAAGGTTCAAGCTCGATCTAATAAGTCACGTGGCTGTACTGGATATTAAAAATTTGCCTAAAATTTAAATTCTTCTGGACTCCTTTGTTATGCAGGGTACTGTGACTTTCCAATGGCACCCCCCATTACCTCCACTCCCCCTCCCACCCCCTTGTAAAATACATGGCTTTATCAGATTCACCACCAACTAAGGGATGAATAGGCCAGTAAGTATATCGCTGGACATGTAATCCTAAGCTCACTGTTATTACATCCCATTCTAACAAAACTTTTTATTCCTTGTTTTAAAATTTGTTTAGAGTTTCTTGGTTAGTTTTCCTTGGTTCATTTGCATCACATAAAAATAGCCAGACAAAGCAGTCAGATCCATTATTACAAAAGCAATTATCAATCAATCAATTGATCGATCAATTATCGATGCTGAATTTCTGGTCTATTGTGTTACGGATTTCAACACCTGACCAAAGGGCAAACAGTCATCTTTCCACTCAACTAGTTGACATTTGAACTACTAAATCTAAATTTATAAGAAGAGTCTGATATTTTGAATATCTCCTGTTGTGGTTCAAAATGGTTGCCAAAGAGGCATTTTCTGAGGAGATGTTGAATAACCAAAGGTTTATCCAAAAGCCTAGCTATAATCCGTAACGACACAAAAACAATATGGTGAAAGAAAGAAATAAACAATAGCATAACTAAATGTCTGCTGCAAATTACACATTGGATGTCTTTGTAAAATTACTCTAAAGGAATAGAAAATGACAACCTGGGTACCAAACTAACTCTGATATTCTTAGAAATTTTGAAACAGAAAAATAGAAAAAAAAAAATTCTTATGTAGGCTGATAGCTTAAATTGATGTTTGTTTTAAATTTTAATGTTATACAAGCAAACCATTGTAAACTTTCATTTTGTATATTTATAAACAAAAAACCCCCACTAACATGACACTGGAGCTTGGCTAGATGGCTGGCCCAGCTGGTACTGAGGATGGAACGAGGGTTGCTGATTGTATACTGGCTGATATGGAGGATGGCCTGTCAGGTGCATTGGGGGCTGTTGTGGTTGCCACTGAGGATTTCCTGACTGAAAGGGAGGCTGGTTTGGTTGGTATCGATGATTCCCAGTCTGGTATGGAGGCTCTTCAGTGTGGTCCAGAGGAAACTCTGCCGAGCTTGGAGACTGCACTCCTGGGAATTGCCTAAAACTGAGTAAATGTGATAAAACTGAGTAAATTACCTACCAGAAATACTTTCCAAATCATATCCAGAAGGTCAAAAATCTTCTAAAATAAGAGAAGTTACAAGAAAGACTAATATAGTCAAAGTATAGTTAATAGATATTGTCACCAATTGAGCTTTGACCTTGATTCATTACAGGCGTGAGCTATGCTAAACATCCAGGCTTCACATCCACTGTACCTTGTTATCATTTGTGCTGGTGCACTCTGACAAGCAAGTGATGCTACAAAACTGAAGTTTGGTTTGTAACTTTTGACCTTTGACAGAGTGATTCTCATGGCACACTTTAGAAGGCATGTAATCCATTCAAGTACCATGTCCATCAGCTTTGAATTGATAAAGTCCTTGAAGCCAAACTTAGTAGTTGACACTCAATATTTACAGATTCATACGGCTGCAGATTTTCAAAACTCCGCTCATATGTGCGCTCTACTGGCTTCCATAGATGAATGTATATGTACGTATAACCGGGCCAGGAGGCCTAAGCTGTTTATAATTACCATTTGGCCTAGGTTAGCTTTAATTTAACTTGCCTGTCTTGATTGCTCTGGCTCCTACATATTATATTAGGTTTAATCTGGGCTGGTGGTTATTGCGTATGAGGGGATGCACTGTGATTGGGTAGTCTTTGTGGCACGCATCGGGACTGAGTGTTATTCTCTATAGTTTAATTTGACTAGGGAGAATCCTTCAGGACTTGCTATGGGGAAGACATCCTTTGGGTGTGGAATAAGTATATTGAAGGATTATGTTTACCTGCCGGTCGGGTTATTTAAGGTTGTAGCTTTTTGCTATTGGGAGAATTTATCGTAATTATATTTTGATTAATTGAAACAATATTTATTGGTGTTTATTGACGGTTTTGTTGATCTTCCCTTAACCTATGGCTTTGCTGGCATGACCCTTGCCCTCTGCTGGCATGACCCTTGCCCTTTGCTGGCATGACCCTTGCCCTTTGCTGGCATGACCCTTGCCCTTTGCTGGCATGACCCTTGCCCAGCAGCGTTACATGCACATATACAACTGTGCACTCAAGTACAATTTCATTGCAGTTAATACTATCTCTTCCGAATTTTCGTTAACTGTAATGAATCGTCCTTATTTAGTATATAAGTATTAACATCCTGTTATATGTATGCTTTTGCTATGTTTCCCACAAGCCCTTGAAATGTGGTTTGATGACAAACAGCTGCCCATGTTATCCTTCGCTTCCTATGCGTTACACATTTTATTAGTGGCCACCCCTATTCTTCATGGGGAAGTCTACCAAATATTCTCATTTTGTCATAAAGAGGTCTTTCCAACCCACTTATAAAAAGGTCAGGTATCCCACCAATTTTCAGTTCTGTATATTAACAAGCGATGTCATTCCAAGCTGCACATTCGAGCACATTCTCTGCAGGCACAAACGACCAATCATCAATGACATACAGCAATCTATTGCTATACATATACTCTTAGGATAACACACAAAGAAAGAAACATCAAGAAGAAGAATAAGAAACAGAAGCAACTATTAAGAAAAGTCAAGCTGTAAATGCAAACTGAAACTAACTAGGGGTTTTGTAGATTATCCGGGTAAGACTGAGAGTGTGCCAGGTGGTTTTGTCCTTGAGACCGCCCATTACTACTCTCACACGAGACTGGCCTCTTCATCGCTGACTTCTGATGACTGCTGCCATGGTCAACATTTCTCCCGTCTGTTTTCTGAAATTTTAGAAAAAGAGAGTAATAACGATAAGTCGAGTATAAACTATCTACTAAAGAGAAATAGTCTAAAAACTTTGCAAGTGCACCCTGTAGCCTTACATATGTTTCAAGGAACATAGCAGCAACAGGTTCTATGGAAACAAACTTGTCCTCCCTCTTCAGTCCCCCCCCCCCCCCCCCCCCCCCCCCCCTTCCTCCCCCCCCCCCTCTTCCCCTCCCCTCCCCCCCCCCCCCCA
>JAAAKB020250946.1:0-10920 GCA_010014835.2 Apostichopus leukothele | reverse complement strand
CCATTAAACCCACCTGGTCAGAGTGCATTTAGAATAAGAAACATTGAATCTGCTGCGGAAGTTTATAGGTTTTGAAATATTTTCCTTAATATATTAAAGACAACGATAGCACTATGGATTCTACAAAGCGCCTCATTTGTGAGCGATGGTGAAAGATTTCATTTGTTATTCTTGCAGATATTTCTCGCATAGCTTCTGATAATTGCTTTTAACTATCCACATTCTATTTCCTTTGATTACATGTATTTTGTCTTCTTCACAAGGATATAGAGAGGGTGACTCTTATTTCTAAATACTTATTCTTTTTGCATTTCAACCATCTTGTTCATCTTTAAGCTTACCTCCTCTGTTCTCCTGCATTTGATTCATTCAGCCTCCTGAAGGTGGCATGAATGGCAAGAGAGAGAGAGGGGGGTGGTCAAGGTACTCCCATCTCCTCCTTGCTCGTTCTGTTACTGACAACCCTCTGCCCGTGAATTTTCTCAGAGAAAAACCATCATGGCAAAGATCGGAAGAATGTTAGGGCATGAGCTATTCTGACCTTGTTATTATTAAAGGAACAAGGAAACACATGATCAATGAAATAACCCTATTGTATTCACCTCAGTTTCAGGCTCCTATGGACATTATTCATGCCCTTGGTGTTAGTTTATTTGAAATGCTATCTACTACCTGAAAAATTTACAAGGTCTGGCTTGAAGCTAGCAGTTCTGGCTTTAATGGTGAGCTCGCTTCCACACTGCCCTGGGCTGCTGTAATCTCCGATAGAATCTGGCGATCCCAGGCAAATGTTAGTTGAGCTGCTGGAGCCTGGAAACAGAAAATAATGAGAGAATTATTGCATTACCGCAGAAGTGACGACAGGATTCACTATGGTATCAACTACAGAAGCGATGAAAGAAAATGATCATAGGGCTGACTACAGTAGGGATGACAAAAGTGATGATAGACATGACTACAGGGGCTGACAGATATTACTATAGGGCCCGATGACAGATATGACTACAGGGGACTGATGACAGATATGACTACAGGGGGCTGATGACAGATATGACTACAGGAGGCTGATAACAGATATGACTACAGGGGGCTGATGACAGCTATGACTACAGGGGGCTGATGACAGCTATGACTACAGGGGGCTGATGACAGATATGACTACAGGGGGCTGATGAAAGATATGACTACCAGGGCCCGATGACAGAAATGAGTACAGAAGCTGATGCTAGATGTGAGTACAAGGGGCTAATGCCAACAGTCGCTACTACAGAAACGCCTGCATTATTCATGGAGTCCTTTAGCTTTAAGAATTATACCAGGTCGAATACACAAGATTAAAAGTATTAGACCACCAGTGGTCTATATTGCAAAGTCTTTGACAAAGTGAAATCCAGTTTGCACTCATCCTACATGATTCTTATTTCAATCTTTTGCAGAAATGCATTATTACATACATTGCGAAAGAAGGAACAAAAGGTTAGCATGAAGAATTGTGATATCGATTCAAGATAAATTAGACACATGAAAATACAAAAGATTGAGGAAATTCCCACAAAAGCTTTCCAAAAAACAAAAACAAAAATTGGAAGAGAATCAGCATGGAAATGGGGAGTACAATATATAAGCAAACAGGAAATACAAAGCGGTCCAAATACTTTACTAATATTTTTAACTAAAAGGGTTGTGATAATTAATATTATTCTTCAATTTGATGGTATGATCTTCAGGAAGAAATGATCCACTCATGGACGTCATGGCAGTTACTTTGGTTCATGAAACTGAAAATGACTTACCAATTTTAACTGGAGTAAACTGTTTCTTTCTTTTGCTAATAACGGTCCCGTCGGATCGCTGAGTACAAATGGTTGCCAGTCGTTGACTAGACATGACCGAACAAAGTCTATCACCTCTGAGAACCTGTCCCGAGCATGGAACGTACCTGCCGGCATAGAGATTTGAACAAGGGAGTTAATATTATACAGATGGAAACACATTGGAGAAATACTTAAAAAGAAAAGAAAAAACAGTTAGAAAACACTATTCAATGTGTACTTAGGATTCAACTATCATCCTGAAAGGTAATTACAAAAATGCAAAAACGCAATTTCACTTTCCAATGCAGTCGTTTAGGTAACAGCCCAATGATAAATTAAAGAAGATACATTGTGGCACTAGTTTTGGCAGTAATGGTAGATAAAAACCATGACAAGTTTCACACCAGTATTGTTAACCATTATTATAATAATATAGGGTTTCAAACTAAGCTACATTGAGCAAAACAAGAGTCACTGTTTTGTTGGCTTTAAACCTTAAAGGCCACTGGAAATACCTTCCAAATTCCAGTACAGCACGGTAAACTTCACTAAGTATTTTCGAAAATATTTTACATAAAGTCTCAAGGCTCGATTTAAAAGTAATCAACATTAACAAAAGTTGCATTTTCCATCTAATTACACACATCCAAATGTATCAACAATTTGAAAATTTATTGTCTATTGGTGAGTGTGAGGGAGTGAGGGTGTGGGGAAAGATGGGGTGGGTAGGGAGAGGGGTGGGTAGGAGTGGGCCGATGGGTGGGGAAACTAACGTCCACAAGCAATATCACTGAGCAGGGAAGCAGGAACATGAGAGTAACCAGATTTTTGCTATATTGCTTTTCTCCATTTCCTTTAATCGAGAGGGGGGGAGGGGTGCCATAAATTACCTTGCAAGACATATCCATCTGGGAATCGTATTCTGATAAGCGAGTATCTGTATTGCCTCTTCTCATTCTGCTCATCTGCTAATTTCATGGTTTTAGTTCTTAATTGTTCACTCTTCTCCACAGTTTCTTTCCTGTTGGGAAGAAAATCCACGATCTAGAAAATGTCGAGGGATTTCTGTTCATCTTACCAAAATGGCATGATGGAGATTTGACACCAGAAATTAACCAAACAAGTCAAATAAACTCAAACAGAAAGTAGTAACAAAACGACTTTCAAATTTGAGACGTCTTAACATATTTAGCTTTGATGATTGACTCTTGAAATAAATGTTTCTTCTTTTAATGTTTTTAGATTGTTTAAACTTAGCCTAAACAATTGTCAGCTTTACAATTATCATTGTCAGAATCTAGCATTCCAAAATATGATGTTGAACCTGTGATGACTAAATCAGCAATGCTGCAGAATCTCAATCTACTTCTGATGTGCTTGTACTATGATGCTCAGTGTATCATGTAAGACAGGTATTGCAACTTTCTATGATTTCACAGTTGTATCACATAGTGTAGGATGCCAGTTTCAAACAACAAGTTTCTTTTCAGGAGTGTAATCAAAGCTGTCTAAACTGTTGTAGCAGTTGCTGTTGTAGATAACCTTAGGTGATATGAGACTTAACCTTAGCTCCATCGTCAAATCAGTAATCTGTCGGTCACTTGTCAGTCGTCTGTCGGGTCAGTGGTATCGATGTCACAGAGTGACATTTCGATGTAAACTTAGATGAGATGAAATGTAACCTTAGAGGAGAATGAGACGTAACCTTAGGTGAGATGAGACCTTAGATGAGATGAGACCTTAGATGAGATGTGACGATACCTTTGATGAGATATAACCTTAGATGAGATGAGACGTAACCTTAGGGGAGATGAGACGTAACCTTAGGTGAGATGAGACCTTAGATGAAATGAGACCTTAGATGAGATGCCATGAGATGTAACCTTAGATGATATGAGATGTAACCTTAGATGAGATGAGACCTTAGATGAGATGAGACCTTAGATGAGATGAGACGTCACCTTAGATGAGATGAGACTTCACCTCAGATGAGATGAGACTTCACCTCAGATGAGATGAGACGTAACCTTAGATGAGATGAGACCTTAGATGAGATGAGACCTTAGATGAGATGAGACCTTAGATGAGATGAGACGTCACCTTAGATGAGATGAGACGTCACCTTAGATGAGATGAGACTTCACCTCAGATGAGATGAGACCTTAGATGAGATGAGACCTTAGATGAGATGAGACCTTAGATGAGATGAGACTTTAGATGAGATGAGATGTCACCTTAGATGAGATGAGACGTAACCTTAGATGAGATGTAACCTTATCCCAAAATAAGGCCAAAATATCTCATATTATGAGATATTTCTCATAATTAATTTGGCTCTGACATGATTTTAGGCTACAAAAAAAAAAAAGTATCTTTTGTAAACTACTCCATGTACTACCCAGTGACAACATTTCAAAGAATTGCCCAAGATATCTGGCAACAGTCTAAGCATGTTGCCAACAAGCACTACAACATTTCAACACATAGAAATGCATATGGAGATGAAAAGTAAAACGCACACAACAAACAGGGGACCCAAAAGCGCAACTTCTTTTAGCGATCAATGAAAATTTTGGTAAATTTAATTCTGGCTCTACATCAAAGTTTCTCTGGCTGTTAAACAACCATTTTTTCCCCTTTCCTTTAGTTCTGTAAACTCACCTCCTTTCTTGCTCTTTCTTCACCTCTTCTGAAGTAATCCTGAAGAATTCATCTGGCAAGTGAAATCGTCGATTCCCTTCCACCGGTTTTAAAATTTTCAAGTCTCTCCAGAGAGTTGGTCTCATGGCTTCTCCAGATTCCAGACTAGTCTTACAGGAGATCAGTCTGTCCATGTCTTGGGCAAATTCTTCGGGAAGAACCCAAAATAATTCAGGAGCATCTGCAGAGATGATTGACAGTTAAAAGTTCCATTATCCATTAGCAACCATGATTTGCTACTCTAAATTAACTATGATTAATGTTGTTTTTTGTCTTGGGATGTCAAATTCTGCAGCATAATTTGCATACATTATTACCATAAAAAGTCATGAAAGAAACAAATTTGCAATTAAAGTTCAATTAGCAGCCATGAGTTGCTACACTATTTAACTACAATTGATGTTGTGTTTTGCCGTGAGTTTTAAAATTTGCATACATGATTACCATAAAAAGTCATTAAAAAGTCATGAAAGAAGCAAACTTTCTTCCCAAGTCCATTACCACTTCAAAGTCCTCTTCTTCGTAATCTTGCATTTAGAGAATACTGGGGGAGAAAATTATATTTCTTGCTTGCCCAACACAACATCAATTTCAATATTCAGTCAAATATTGAAACATCTATCCCAAATTTCCTGGTTTTTCTCATTCAGTTTGCTGCTTAAAGCTAGTTGCAGAGGTCAAAGATATTGAAATACATCTTATGTAATTTTCTTTATCTGTCGTTATGAAATGACAATGAAATTTCTTTTTTAATCATAGTCTCCTTGCTTGCTTAATAACCTATATGAGTACTTAGGGTTACAAAATGACCTGAAATTTCTCTTTTAAACAAAGCCACTAGCTTGCATTTGTAATCAATATGAATGCATATGGCTACAAATTGACATGATCTTATGGGAAGCTCTACAATAGTTAAAAAGCATTATATATGTTGTCTGCTGCAAGCCAAAGTTCATTTTTCTTTTCATATCTATCCCCACTTGCCTACTCATTGTCTGTTGGGACGTCTTCCAATAGTCTCAGCTTCAATGTTCATTAATTTGAAAGGGCAAAGAAGAAGTCACATGTTACAATATTCATTATGTTTTTGTAGTGGAAGTAAGGGCATCAAGTAGCTGAACCATGCCTGGCATTTTGGTCACTAAAATTTACATCTTGTGTTATACCTACTACAATCTTGCCACATTTGGCCATTTAATGAAAATCCAGGCATCTGAAATTTGTGATCTATAACTAAGTGCACGAGAATTGACTTCAGGAATGATATAAATTAACGACAAGGTTTGCGAACGAAACGAAAAATTACTTCAGATTTGTGGGACACAAAATTTATATTAAACCTTATAACTTACTGAGGAGCAACTACCACATGATTCGGCAAGATCTCTCAGAAGGATAAGGGTATCCAATTTTACTCTTATCCATCTTGGTCAGAGTGACATAAAATTGCATTCCATCTCAAAAAGTGCAGCTTTGACCAATGCAAACTTTCAGCTTTTACTCTGGGAGAGTACATCTCTTTAATAAGACTCAAAACATGAATAATTCCCACCTAGATATATAATGGATGTGTACTGCGGCCATACCTTGATGTGGAAGTTCCTTTTGTTGGAATCCTACTGCCTGGAGGAACTCGATGCCTCCTTTTAATGTAACCACCCTCTCTTGAAAGGCTTTGTTACCGATCCGTATCTTACAATACTTATCTTCTCCAGGGTGATTGTAAATGTTGTCAACATACCTGAAAAAGTCAACATGGAATACTGGCTTCAACTGTTAAATTCAAACTTGTTGACATTACACTAATGAAGATTGTATGGGTACTTTTCATTTTCATATCTTTTCGTTATGAATTTAAAGTGAGGTATAAATAAACAGTTTTGGGGAAAATGGAATTATGCTGTTAGATGAAATCAGCAAGGTCAAACATTTGAATAATAATAAAACAAAAATTGATCAAAACCTGTCTGTAAATGAGTTTCCAATTGTTTCAATGCGTGTGACGCTGAGTTTTCCATTGTGCGTCGTTGTTGCACATATCGTTGTGCATGTGAGTTGCGTGCCTTGGTTTAAATTAGCCTGTATTCTGTTTGCTTCTAGTTTATACTAATTAATTGATTCACAGTAACGATACGATTGATGACGAGTGACGTATATTTGTTTTGTATAGGATTAAATCCAAAAGTTTCATGTAAGTTGTTTTTCCTTAAACCTCTTTGATGTATCGTATTATATAGTTGTAATTTAAGAATGATTTTGTGTATGAAAGGTACAGTTTTATTTTACGTCACATAATAAAAAATGTGTTAAAAGATATTTGCATTGAGAATTCTGATCCATGATTATTGAGTTTGTGTAAAGTTATGTATTCTTGTAGGTAATTGATTATTGTCATTATTGTTTATTATTAGCTCCACTTTCCTTATTCGCGACCGTTTCTTATAATTGTGCATATTTATTTAGTCACCAGATAACAGATCAGATTAACAGATTACCAGATCAGACCAGATCAAATCAGATTAGCAGAATGACCGTCTGGAACTGATTTTAAATATATACTTAATTCAACGATTTAATATCTGTGTGTGTCAAATTTGGGATGTGTGACCGTCAAAAACAAATCACAGACTAGGAGATTTACACTGTCAATGATATTTTAAAGCACACATATACTTACTTGCATAAGATATCTTTTCCAATTTTTAATGCATCAAAGTCTCTGTTTATTGAGTTGATCATGGTACAAGTCCCTTGCAAAGGATCTGCTGAAACCAACTGAAAAGTAGAATTAGAAAAAATACTTAAAGGGTAACTTTAGGTAAGAAAAAGAACTTGATAGATCTTTAGCCAGGTTGGATGTCTGTAACAGCAACACTTTTAATTTTTGATTAAATGACCAAGGCTGGACTACTATTAAAGTCTAATAAACAGACCATATTAGGTCAGTTCCTCAATGGCAACAGAAAACTCAATGGGAAGACATAAGACTTTTGGCCTCTAATTACATTTTTACAGTTCATTACAAATGTGTGAAGGACAAATGGTGATGAATGTCATCTAAGGGAGTTCTGTAGTTTAAATGAAAGTTAAAATAACATGTTTCGGTTGAAACTGCTACAAAAAAATTACTCCCTGTTGCCTTGGCAACCATTGTCTCCTTCCGACAATGTAGTGGCGCCCTTTCACTATACACTTGTTACACACAAGAAATAACCACTAAGAAGATGGCTTGTGTTTCGTTACCATTCGCTTTTAAATGAAAATAACTCACAGTTGCAAAACAAACTTCCATGTGAGCGGTCAAATCGCTTTGAGAGGCTGTGGTTGAACAAAGAGGACACTGGTAGAAGACACCAGCTACGGAGATGGGGGCATCCTGGTCCGAAAATGTAGGAGTTGGTGGAGGCTGCTACGAAAAATAATATTAATGAAACAGTTGTTTAAATATTAACTATTTGATTTGCAAGAATAAGGTCACTTGATGTGTATAGATAGTTAAATGATGCGTTGTTAAAGATTTTTACTGTCATGTCACAACAGACATTTCAAAACATGGCGACCCATATGTGTTACTTTTCTTTTTCCTTACAAGTTTAATCATTCATTTTAATATTAAAATATAAAACCCATGGAGGAAACATGTAAAAGTGCTTCATAAAGTGTTTTTATTTTTTGTATAAGAATTTCTCCATTCTTAATCTTCATATTTATAGAACCTTTTTTTTTTCTTTCATGGGGGTGGGGGGGGGGGGGCATAATTGATAACTGTCTGTGGAGAGAATAGAGAAATGAGCAAAACCTACTTGAAGCAAAGGTCATACAAGTTAAGGTCTGGTTAACTAAATTACATTTCTTAAAATATGTCCTCATTCTTTAGTTTCATAGGTTTAAAATTCTTGCAGTATTCTGACTCCCTGGGTAGAATCTCAATAGAAGACAATAGGGTAGAAGACAATGGGTAGAAGACAATAGCCTCCCATTTCCTCACTCATGGTTTCCACCCTGATGTTTGGACAAAGATTTCTTGGGTATAAAATTGAAAAGGATAGTTCAGATGAAAGAAGACCACATACTTAGCAACCTGGTAAAATTTGCAAGCCATTCCTACATTGCGTTTCTGTGATATTGATAGATTTGAAGTGAAACAAACAAGCCTTAGTTCCACACTGACTGCAAAATGTTTTTTTTTCTTTACTTTTTTTCACTTTATAGCTTTAACCTTGGTTCACACAAGGTTCCATATATACTTCAGGGGATGTGAAGTTATCAATACTCAATGACTGTAGTGTATCCATATGATGTTGATGCAGTCCAATTTTGAAGATAATTGGACGAAGATATGAAATAATTTAAACAACCTCAAGCACATTTGTGCATCTTTGTCATCACACCTGTTTGCTTCACTTTCTGTTCGATACTTGTCAAAGTTCTTCAAACCAAAAACGATACATAGGAATTGCATGCAAATTTCACAAGGATGCTTAGAATATGTTCTGCTTTCACTGGTTAAAAGTAATCTGGATTATGCTCTTAAAGAAAATAGCCATCGGTTTCCTCACATATGGCCTTCAACCCTGATTGTTATAAAAAGGGTAAAAAGGGTTGGGGTTCAAGAAAGCAGGTATGTGAATACCCTTTTCAATATAGCAATTTCAAACATGCTAATAGTCTAGAAATAATTTTTACCTGATTCTGGCCACATGATTTCTGATCACTGGCGGCAGCTGCTACCTGGGCCTCATTTGTGGCCTCTTGCTTCACTGCGGAGAGATAAAAGAAGTAAAACAAGATGGAGGTAACATTTAACACATGTTCATGATCACTTTTAATATACTTATATGTATGGTATTACTTAACGGCAATCTCCTGTTTTAGTAAGTTCCATGCTTATAACGAAGTATGCACCTAAAAAAATGTCTTTAGTTACCGTAAGAACAAGAAAGAATGAGAGTTATAGGCAGCAACGTGGACACTCTTGGAAAAGTCTTCACAATTGAGTAATTGCACACATTAACAGTGCTATTTAAGGTTTGTCCAAATTCACGATGCATGCTTCATGGCACGTAGGCATTGATGTAACAAATAAAAACAGTTAAAATTCCAGTGACTGAAATTTGATGATTCAATCTTATTTCTGGAACTACCTTGGGATTTCAGGACAGTGAAGTTCCGTTTTGGTTTCGACGACTCTTGTTTTTGATCGAATCTTTCCAGTGCTTTCTGGCCAGCTTGTTGTGAGCTCTGTGATGGATTAGCTCTCACAGGGGCAGCTGATGGGCCACTCTCTGGTCTACAAAAATATATCAAAAACGATGCCTGTTAGTCCTGTAGTTTGTGCTAGCTAAACAGGATTACCATATTCCTTGCATTGAAAAGTGGGACACTGCATTCTGGAAGAGGGGTTCAAAGAATTGAGATTTTAACAGGGCCTATGTACTAAATGGTGGCATATAATATCACATTAATATTTTTGAACAACACAAAGACATTTTAGAAAACCTGGACAATTAAATTTGCCGACAGGACAGTGTGTTTCCATTTCCAACACTGGACGATCATAATTAAACTGGACATATGGTAACCCTATAGTGCTGGAGAGATTAACAATCTAATATTAATTGAATGCATTCACAAGGCTTGAAACATACAAGGTTATTGTACATGATACATCTTCATTGTGTGACAAAACATGTTGTACATAGGCCTTGGTTTGTGTGTATAGTCATGTGCTGTTGAGTGTCACACTCACAGTAGGGATAATTGAGAATATATACTGTTTTATAAATGGGTTTTTCCATTGGCTGGGGGAGGGGTGGGTAGTTAACTCAGTGGCATAGCTTAAAATGACATGCAGTTTCCTACATATACCTCAATGAGATCAAAATTTCTAGCAAATGGAAAAAAACAAATAGAACAATTGAAATAACAACTGTCCTACTGCAGGCACTCCATTTTGGGGTTGTTAGCTACTTGAATTTCTTTTTCATTATGAAAGTGTATATTGAAGTAAAATTTAGAACCGCTTCAGGAATAATGAAAAACAAATCAGCTAATAAATTTGGGTAAAGTACCTCAGGCCTAGACCTGGAATGTGCAGCATGGCTTAGCGTGATCAGGGAGTTGTTATGTTCCATAACAACTCCCTGGCGTGATGCACCTCTTTTATTGATAATAGTAGCTGCATGCATTTCCCAAATTACTCTAAGAAGCAGTTATGCAAATACCAGCACTCTCTATTTGTTTTGTACATTTTGTTTTTCTTTCTTACATTGTTCTGTTATTTTCTATCTATCTTTAGCACGTTACTAGCTTTGATAAACATTTTATTTTTTTTCTAGTATCCTGTATATACCATTACTGCACTGCTTTGTATGTCTATGTATATATATGCGAAATATATTAACTG
>JAAAKB020250935.1:0-10921 GCA_010014835.2 Apostichopus leukothele | reverse complement strand
GAAAGAAAACAATATCCTCTGGCTATATTATATTTTATACTGCTGTCTTATAATACATTCATTCTTGTAAAATATTTACAACTTAAACTTTCAAAGAGAGGTGTCCATTACACATGTTCTTTCTTATCCAAGTGGGTCTATTGTATCGCTTTACTGCATCTATTTCAAGTTTGGTCAATCGTGTTTGAATGCATCGATGTGCGTTATGATGCTCTGCTGTTTAGGCAAGGTCAAGAAGTAGACGATATATATTAAGTTGTGTATCGTCAGCATATAACATATAGGTAATGACACAATAACTAATGTTGCCTTACGAAGAACCGAGAATTGACCCTTGATGTACCACATAGTGCAGATCATGAGTATTAGACATATCGGGTGACACTTGGATAGATTGTGATCGACTTTCCAGGTAGGATTTAAACCAACTCAAACCGACTCCGAAGAAGTCGAAATAAACTCTTAATTTATGGAGTAGAATACTATATATGGTCTACCATGTCGAAAGCTGCAGACAAATCCAGTTAAACCAATAGTACACACATTCTGTTGTCATTTGCATAGCGGATATCATTTTGAACTCTAATTAGAGCTGTTTCCGTGCTAAAACCTGAACGGTATGCAGACTGGAAGGGTTCAAGGCAGTAAGTATTCTCAGTATGTGCTGCAATTTGATCAAGAACAGTTCTTTCAATAACTTTAGATACAAACGGTAAGTTACACACTGGTCTGTAATTACTCAAGTCATTAACATCTAGTTTGTTCTTTTTTGGAACTGGTATTACAACTGCCTGTTTGCATGGACTAGGAAAAGCACACCACTAACCATGGATCTGTTTACAATTGAACAAAGGAAAGACATCATTTCAGATTTACAATCCTTAACCAACCATGTTTGTACAGGGTCAAGACAACAATGTTAAGATGAAAGTACCAAAATTATTTTCACCACGTCGTCTGTAGAAAGTTCACAAACTGTCAGCTGTAGTATTGCCGGACGTTCCATGGTAGTGAAAACCAGAGTTAGATGGTCTAATACATTTTCTTCTCAAAGTAATGAGCAATCTGTTCCGGTAATTCCGTTTCTGGGACATTGTCAGGAAAGCATTTTGTGATAATGTAGGTTCACCTGTTAGTTCTCTAATAATATCAAAAAGCGCTTTTGAGTTATGACTGCACTCAGTAAATATTAATTATTGTTAATGATTTAATTATTATTTACGTTAAAAATGTTCAAGGCTAGAACTTTACAGGTATTGCTTTGCACGTAAAAGTTACAAGTAAAAGTTAAAGGTGAAATTTCTATTCTGTGATTGGTCTTAAGTGTTAAGCATTAGAGACAATAGCTTAAAAATTCAATATACAGTAGCAATCGAGAAAAAGGGAAACAATTCCAAAAGGTAAATCTAAACGGCTGTTTATGTCAAATGATGGAACTAAATTCTGCTTTACGTCACACATAAACAGTTTAGTGTTATTCTTACATAATGCTGCGTTGCGTCAGGATTATCAAAACATGTTACCTTGCACACTCGTTCTATTTATATATATTGCAGTGTAGCGTGTTTGAATACATAACTATACTATGCAAACAATCTTATTTCCTTTCATCCAATGCATGAATATATGTAATACGATTGTTTTAGAAGTAACTTGCAGATGTCCCTGTGTTTCTAACCGTTGAATACTGAACAAGATTCCTCTGTGTTCTTTCAATTACCATTTTAATCATTGAACAGTGTGGGGTAGGGTGTAGGGTGTAGGGTAGCACCCAAGAAATGTACTTTTCGTCGGGACAAGGCGACGTTTGTAAAAACTTGACGTTTTGTATCATACTTGAGTCCATACGGAAAATTTAGGCGATGTGATAAACTTGAGTTTTTCCTCAAACTTCCGACATTTTGGGGATTCATGCCCCAAGTGGATAGTTTCATTCTAAAATGTCGACATTTTATTTCCATGTGATACTACATTTCACATTTGGTTCGATGTTTTCTCGAAATGTTGACGTTTTTCTTTCGAGTTTTCCACATTTTATCACGATTTGTTTTAACTCGACGTTTTAACTCGAATTTTTTGTAAACATTGAATCAAATATTCGAAATTCGAAGGATGACAATAGATGACAATATTCCATACTGCTTCCATGTTTCCATGATGATTGAGCTAGGAGTTGTCGTTATTGAGACAACAGCATCAACAGTGACAACAGCAACATCAGCTACAGTAGCTACAGCAGAATTTACAACTATAGTAGTAGGCACCATAAAGTCTCCAAGACAAGGCAGCTGAACACTTCGGTTTATAAGGCTCGTCACACTTACTCAAGATTGAAGTCAACTCATGCTGCAAGAACTCGTTGGTACATGTTTTCCTCGCGTCTGACGGGATTCCTAGTATTCTCCCATCAAAGTCACTCGCCAGTTGTTTCAATGTTTCGTTGGTTCCGTTGTTCATATATTCTGTAATCGTCTGCCCTTTAATCATTTCATCGGCATTCAGCAAAACAAGACAGGTTTTCTTGCAGACACCAGGACCAAACCTGACCTATAGGAAATGAATTCGTCGGTAAGATCATTCAACAATTGCAGATCGAAAAAACTTATTATACGGTTATGTTGGTCAACATGACACTAACTGCTCGACAATAAAAGATATGTTAATCGAAAAAAAAGAGAAAACAAGTACAACACTAGTTTTGTATAATGAGAAGACTTTTTTGTAGTAATTTGCTTTCAGTTTTATTGTAAAGTTACCCACAGAAAGCAAAACATCAATATGCTGTTCATAGATCTTTTGGTTTTGGAGTAATAGTGTTTACATGCTTTTAAATTGTCTACCTCTGTTGACCTTCGAATTTCAGAGTTACCGTCTACGAGGTATTCAGGATTTGACCTCAAATGGCTTTTGATCTCCACAACAAGCGACCAGTTTCTTGCACTGACTTAGTTTGATCCACTAATGGAATATGAAAACCATACATCCTTTACTTTTGAAGTGTTCATGATTATAAAGTTTTCAAGAATAATTTCTTCCAAATTTGACTTTTGACTTATCTTGTTTACAGCGTTTTCAGGCTTAAAGCTCTGAAGCGGCCTTTGACTTCCACAAATTGTAAAAGGAAAGTTGCACTGAGGGATCTTACCAAGGATAAACTTCAACCAAGAATTCCTTTATTAGTTAAAGCTTATACTGGGTTTTCGATCGTTTATCTCTGTTGACGTCAAGTGGCAATTTTGACCTCCAAAAATTTAAATACGAAAGTTGCACTCACCAACAGTAAAGTAAAGTGAAGTAAAATGTATTGATATCAATCATAAAATGAAGATATAATAAAATGGATCCGCAGCTTAAAAATATGCAAAATATAAATACAAAAATATGATAAAAATCATCTAGTTATATGACAGTTCAAAAGCTTAATACTCCTCGGTAAAAAAGAATGTCTAAAGCGTTCAGTACGCATACGAGGTAGGGTATACAACCTACGTGGAGTGGTGTAATACTTATGGAGAGGATGGTCAGGATCAGTCAAAATCCCTCTTACATAATGAAGTACAATTTCTTCAATGTACTGATCATCTATAGAATAATACTTTCTGAAATGTCTGTTAATCAAATTGAGTTGAGTCTTGAAACAGGAAGAGAGCCACACAGGAGCACAATAGACCATGAGTGAAAGCACCATGGAACGGAAGAGCCAAAGCTGTTTCTCATATTCTAGACCAAATCCTCCCAACCTATAAATACAATATAGCCGCTGCTTTACTTTCGCAAGTGTTGAGCCTATATGAGAGTCCCAAGTAACTAACAGCAAACTCACCCAGCCAACAGGAACATCTTTGTTCCTTAGCTTTGTGTGTAGTTTGTATGCAGCCAACCGGCTACCTGTTAATAATATATATTTTGTGTATGTCAAACATCGTCAAGGTGTTTGAACAGTACAAATATGTTAAGGTTTCTGCAATTTGAACCTTCTCGTAAGGTCACACTGTTTTACGTCCCCACAACAGTAGCTTTTAAATATTGGTCTGAATTTCAAATCAGCCTTCAAATGTTTCTTCATCAGTTTATAATTGCTGAGAAAAATTTGAAGAACAGAATAACTGTCTGACCACTAAGGTCTTTTCTTTTCTTGTTTTTTTTTCCCCTCTAAGATCGTAGTTTTTCTGGTCAGATTCCAATCAGAATACAAACCGACTTCTTTACCAAAGATTCGTTTTCTGCTTAAGTCCGTCGAAGACTATTTTTACATCGACCAAATAGCATACAGATAGAATTACCGTTATCGGAAATACAGTATCCTGAAATCCTCTCAGACTCTTTGTAAGGATGTAATTAAATCTGCATCCATCTTCTCACATCCCTTCACCATCCGGATACTTCAAGACTTTAAAGAAAAATATACCGTGACAAATTTCATGGGAAGCAACGTCTCGCTGTCTGTTACCCGACTATCGTGGTTGTTGTTGTTGTCGTTTGATGAAGTCAACACTTGTTTTTCCGTTTCCCAGAATAAAAAGAAAGGGAAGATACTGTGTCGACCAGGAAGTATTTCTATCATCTCCAAAAGGAAAGAAAAATGCTTCCCTGTCACAGTTAGTCATAAAGCTTAAAACAGGTTCGAGTTTCAAAACAAGCTGTATTTCCGAGCAGAGTGCAATCAGAGTGATCATGTTTCAGTGGCTTAGAAGTCAAGAAATTTAAGCTTCTGTTATTCAACAGGAGGATCTTGGTGTGTTTGTGAAAGGCAACGAAATGACTTACTTAAACCAGTCTGGGTATAGCATCCGGCTGTGTTTGTAACGTGAAATATAAAAAACTTGAGTGCGAAACCTATTTTTATAGGGTTGATACACTTTGATGTAGCAAGGAATGTCTCAAAAGTTGAAATAGGTTGTAATACTTTTCCTACAAACAAACACCCTGTAGTTAGCCTAGTCCTTCCATAGATTCTTGCATTTCTTAGAAAGTATGTAACTTTTCTACCAACAAAAAAGAAGAAAAAAAAGAAAGAATTAGAACAGGAAGAAGGAAAACAGAGACCAATATCCCAGTCCTATAACACTTAAAAAACATTTTTATAACCTAGTCTTAGCCTAAGTTGCTTGTAATATTTCGGCAAGATATTTTATCATTCACAGGTATACTCCTCTTTTTCTGTGCAATTGCATAGTTTGGGAAAAGGTATCATTTCAACTTTTTTATGTGGAACATTAATACACCAAACATAGTAGTAGTAGTTGGCTGTTACGTGTACCTAGTGTGCCTCCTAATGTCTGGTCTGAAACTGAAAACAAAAAACATTTTCATGGTTGATTGGTTCAGTTTAGGTGTCATTTCATCTGTCTATCTTCAATATGTCCTCATTCTGTTTTTGAGTTTCAGTCAGTCTCTAAAGATGATTCTGTTTAGGATCGAAATGTCAGGCCCTCTGATATTTTACCTACACAGGCTTTCCTTCAGGAGATGAGAAGTTTGTTTTTTATATAAACAGTGTTGTCTCTGTCAGAAAGTATGGCTGAGAGTGGTCTCAATCCCTTTATGCTTCAAGTGCTTAAATGAATCAGTCAAGTAGTATTGTGTGTCTAGAATTGTCAGTTTTCCAAGAAGGATAAAAAGGGAGGGAAGTTAAAAAACAGAGAGTAATTCCTCTAAGGAGTAATTCCTTTCATGTGTGATTTATCAGTACACTCTAAAGTAGGCCATGAGTTAATGATATTAAAACTCAAAAGGTGTGAATCCTCATCATGAAAATAGACAGTCTGATGCTATAACCTTGACCTTGATGTGTACTTTAAGCTGTCTGAAAATAAATTGGGCATGTCCATTCTTTCTGATCTACCGGTTAAAGTTGAACATGTACAGTCTTTGTTTGAGGCCATGGCCCCCCTCACACAACTTTACGACTTAACCCCTGGTCATGGTAACTTGTCACACCCACACACCAAACTGCACACAATACAAGCAATTCATCCTGGGGCGCTATACAGTTTTACATTGAACCACAAGTTTCATTCAACTGTTGACTATGTTTTCAATCTTTCTTGTATCTAGTTCAAAAAATAAATCAAAAGTTATTAATGTTTGGATAGGTGTTAATTTATATTTAGATATATAAATGTCTTTTCTCTTTCCAAGTTATATTGAAATGTAATTGTTTTGAAACAACTTGCACAACAACAGCCAAAAAACAAACAAAAAAAGGCACAAGGTATGTCACTTCTGATGTTACCACAAGTCACTCTGAGTAATCTCAGTCACTCTAAGTGCCATGCAGTTATTACAGTACCACTTTGACTTTCAGTTACTTGAAGTATTCGGAGGGGAAATGATCGATACCCCCATATATTGAGCTATCCATGTCACCCGTTCATCATTTGTGTTGCATAGCTCACCGTGTAACTGATATATTTGTATACCTGGCAGCATAACATCTTTGTATTCCAGAGAGTCAGTTAGTCAATTGTAACTTTGTGTTTGTGTAGTAACTCTTGGTTTAGGGTTATGTGTTAACCAAACAAGAGCAAATTCAAGTTCCCAAGTCTCTTCTTGCAATTCACAGAGAGGCATCATATATACATTCTGATCATGTACTTTGTGAGTGACATTAGTTCTCTCCCATGTGTCTTCTGTTCCTTTCAGCACAGACACAGAGTTCACAGTATAGATAGCTCAACAACATTTCATCCAGGATCGTAAGCAGTATCCATTGATACTTAACATGGTGATTCCCCTGCTCCCCATAACCCAACCCCCCTAACCCAAACCCCTCTTACAGTCTTAATCTAAGTGGATTGGGGTTCAGAGTGGATCTAGTTGTTCGGTTTGCCGTGCACAAGCCTCTATCTTGGGTGACTTTTCTTTAAAATGTTACTAAGTGACTGACATCTTTCCCGTTTTTTTTTGTCCCTCTTTTACAGGAAGGAGATTCCATCGAACTTATCAAGCATATCAACGATGAATGGATGGTCGGAAAAGTGAATGGTAAAACAGGACAATTTCCTGTCAACTTTATTGATATTGTCAAACCCTTACCTTCCTGACATCCCTGAATAAGTAGACTTTTATTAATAACTAATATTTGGTATTAAATCTTCCTTTAATATTCCGAGAAAAAAATTGCAGCTGGCTCTGAATCCCGTCAAGCACCTCAGAAAGGAACTCTTGGAAGAACTGCATTATGGTCATTGACTAGTTTGTATTTACTGGATTAGGGGATTTAATGGATTAGGGGATATAGGTGAAGGGATTTAGAAGTGAGGGAAATTTTTCACGCCAAACTTTGTCAAAAGAAATGGCAGCTGGGATCACTGGTTCGGGACGCCGTGCAGATGATCCACTCTTTGAGTAAAAACCTTCCGGCCCCGCTATCTGGTTTCTCCACCTCCCCACATCCCCAGCAAACAAACTTGGACCTTTGATGCTGATGGTTCATGATAAGATGGTTCTAGCAACATCAGAGGCTTAACATATGGCAGATTCTGTTTCTTGCTGTGTCAGTCAGCAGCTAAAGTTACTTGTGCAGGTTGTAGCTTAAGTGACTTTGTAATCTGTTTGATGAAAGTCGTTGAAGAGGACAGCATCACCGGGATGGAGGCCTTCTAATGTATACGGTGATGGTAGTTCTGAATGCTACAGCACATGTTACCATGACTACTGAGCAACTCTGGAGATTGGCAAGGAAAGTCTGCTGCAAACATACTCTCCATGGCCTTATATGCTGTAAATTCATATGGATTACATCACCCGACAACAAACGGTTTCACAAATTACGTTCGAGTAGGTGGTGTTCGCTTTGGAAAAAACTTACGCACAGGAAAACCTGCTTCATGTATGGTTTTTATTCGGATGATGGTGAATACCAAGTATTGTATATTGTCTCACATCACAGACATTTGAAACTATTTTCAGTTTCTCCGTACAGTTCACGGCTACCAGCGTCCAGTAATTAAAAGAATATTTTTGCATGTATTACGAACTCAATATTGATTACTGCCCCCTTCACATGCATCTTAGTCCTTACTAAAAGATAGTATGAGAACTTCTGAATGTTATGTGACTAAGTATGTTTTCCATTTGGGACATACTTTTGTCTGTACAGTAAGTTTCCTAAAATATTTAAAGCGCGCAAAACATTTTAAAATTTTTGCAACATTTCTCTGCAAAAAGGGATAAAACTTGATGACTTTGGGGGAAAATGGTTACTTTCAGTCAATAAATTTAGTGTCTGCACTCTGTTAAATTCTTTCTCTGAGAAGTAATTTTGTTTGCAATATTGTTATTAAACACTCGATGGACATGTGGACTTTGATCTGTCTTACTAGGGTAGAGATTGACAATTAAAAAATGGTTGGATTGTGTCATATATCTATCCACTAGTTTCGTCATTTTCGAATGGAACCTCATAACCCAAGTTTATACACGTGAACACTTCCGAACTATTTTGATAATATTCAGCTTGCCATTACTTCTTACCTTTCTGCAAAGTTACATATGTGAGGTATGACAAAGTCTGAAATATTGAAAAATTAAGAATAATGGGCTTCTGAAGTGAAGTACATTTGTCCATCCTTTGGCTTAGTGGCTTGTTCCGTCGTTGAGATTTAAAATTTTGAAATTTATTCATCTTATTTGGATGGAGGTATTGCATAATAATATATGATTTCATATATTGATTACACAAAAAAAAAGTGCTTTAGCTTTGAAAGGATTGTACAAACCTTCATTAAATAATTTCACTGTTTGACAGAATGGTTTTGCAAATTGGTTAATGTATGACCCAGTGACTTTACCAAAATTATGCATAGAATTGGAAATGTGGAGGTGCCTTAACTGCATCAGTGAAAACAGAATAAAAACAAAAATAAATAAAAAAACCCAGACAGTTTGATGCATTGTCCAACTGTCCATGTAGGATGTCAAAAATTATTGTATGATGTACAAAACAAAACAAAAAATCAAGTAAAATGAATAAATATCAAATTCGGCTATCATGGCAACAGAATAATCTATCAAGATGAAGGCTGATCATGTGGATCCATTCACCCGCTGTTTCATATATTTTGGAAGTTATGAACTTTGTTGTACCTTTATCAACCAATGATATAATTACAAATAAAATCCCCCTGAATAGCCCAGGTATTGTTGCTTATTTTGGAAAATCACGGCACAATTTCCCAGAAGTTTTGAACTGGAAAAGATGTTTATTCATCGCTTTTGCTGAAATGTGAAAAAATAACAGCGTAATCCTCATTTTCACTGAGGTCCTTGTTCACATATATCGTATGTTCTTACAATTTTATACCAATTAGGCTGTGAATGGCATCTTAGATCACAGTGATGTCCACAGTGGAAGCATTTTTTTTTTTTTTTTAAGTCAAAACAAAATATAACCATTTCGTATCGAATAGATGAATTGTGTAAATAGTTACAGCTTTGTTTACTTGTAAATAATAATCACTCTTTGTGTTCATTTTATTCTGTTACAAACTGTGTGCATTGTTTATTTAAAACCTATTGGACAGAAATTGGGTCATAGCTTATAGATAATATTTAAAAGATTGTATTTTACACATGACTTTATCCATTTCAATATATGGTTTCCATAGCAATACTTGAACTGCCACTATGTTGGATGGAAGGGTTTTTTGTTGTTGTTGTTGTAAATTTGACAGGGTTGAGTGTTAGCATCGAGTTTGGTGTCAACTGTTTTTTGTGTATAGAAAGATAGAAAGTAGTCTTCTGATAAATGGAGTAACCAGTGTTTTGATTTGGAAATGTTGCCTGGTAGGATACACAGCATTGTGAGGAAATTGACGCCGAAGAAATCTAACCACAGTTTCAGAAGGATAATGAAGGAAATTAAATTGGTGGTAAAAAGAGTCTTTTGTTGCCTTTTGTTTAAGAAGGGATTGTTCTTTGTCTATTTCTTTGCCTAACATAGATGAATTGATGTTAAGTCTTCTCAGTATGGAATGTGTATACAATCAGTTACTGAGATGACAGCTCACTCTTCCAGAAATCAAGTAGAATTGCTAGCAGCTCGGGGGTGGGGTGGGAACAGAAAGTGCTGTTGGCAGAGAATGGATAAAAGACATAGTATTTTGGTGATTGTAATCTAGTTTAATACAAGGGTTCTGGTAGTGAAGATTTAGTATATACTTTTCATTTCTTTGACAAAAGCCTTTGATAAATATTATTAAGGCATTGAGATTTGTACTGCATGGATTGAATAAATTTCAGATGACATTTGTTATCAGTCACTAGGGTTTTTGTGTAGATAGCTTATAAATAATTGTCTTGTGTTGTGTGCATAAAGACTTCAGGTTAACTGAAATAGGAGTGTACAAAAGAAAGTGTACGGAACATTTCAAAGATGTCGCAATTTCAAATTTCACAGATATAAAGTTATGTCTAGGTCAAAGTGGAATTTTGTTGAGCAATGTCTTTTTAATAGGGTAGAGGTTACACTTCAGTAGAGGTAAAAGTTATAGGAATATGGACAGAGTTATTATATTCTCTACAGCAAAACTCATTGGGAAATTTGATTCTTGTGGTAAAATTTTCAGATATTTTGACTTTGGCAAATTTTAAGTGGTACCCTTGGGTAATATGCTTTTCATTTGTTAAAAGTACGTTTAAGCATTTTGTTTCCAATTTAGTATCAATTTGACCATTCCTACCAAGTAGTCCTCCAATTGTTTTTTTCTTGTCACCAGATACTTGTTAGTTTCAGTAATTGTGTGATTCAAAAATATGATGCTGTGAAGACACTTTTTCTTAGAAGTATGCCAAAATCACTTGCAAAACATCAAAGCAGACGTATTTATTTTTTCTCACATTTTTGGCTTTATTTCATGCCATGTTTTCTTTTGGAGGACAACTTGGTTAGAATAAATATATATATATATATATATAT
>JAAAKB020250925.1:0-10922 GCA_010014835.2 Apostichopus leukothele | reverse complement strand
AGGCAAAGAAAATGTTTAAAAAGAAAACGGTGGCCCCCCTCCCCCCCCCCCCCCCCCCCCCCCTCTCTGCCATTACCTCTTCCCTCTTCTCAACCACTTTGGTGTCGTGTCTCCCCAGTTTATTGCCATTAATATGTATTAAAACTTAGCAAGGGTTGATCACCACTGGGTTAAAGCAAAGAGTCTCACCTCCTTGAAAATAATAGGATTTATGGAAGTAGTGCTTCCGTGGTAAGAGATGGAAAGGACAAGAGACTTTAAAAGAAACCAAGATTTGAATATCAACACAAAGAGAATGACTATACAAATCAGATGGAAGTGAATGAAAATTAATATCCCAGCATTTTGGTTCATGTTGCACAATTTACCCACAATGTTCCTTTAATTGCCTTTAGTTAAAACCTACCTCATCAAGGTAATAAATTGTTCTTTGGTATGCCGAAATTGCAATAGGAACAGGATACATAAAAGGTTTCCATATCAAATATAAACCACAATAAATGGAACGAAAAAGTGACACAAAATTCTCTGTATTGGATGAAAGGGTTAATTACTTGATAATTATGTTCAATGAAATGATTTAGTCGCATGTATCTCTTAGTTAGAAAGATTGGGCAGATTGGCGGGTCCACGTGGGCGGAGATGAACAGGCCCCTTTGAGGGGCATAGCAATGGCGCAAATTGGTCCCGATGCAGCAGTAGAAACAAAATTGTCCCAATTGTGCATAGTTGCATCCCAATATAGACAGCTTTAATCCGTACAGAAGGTTAAGGATCATACAATATGTGATGTCTTTTTTTTGGTAAAAAAAATAATAATAATTTCTTATGCCAGTAGCAAAAATTTAAAAAAAAATTTGTTTGGATATTAATTAACGGCAAAGAGAGAATAGAAGACAAATAGAGTTTTTGGAAGAATGGATGCTAACGTGAAAGATGACTGTTTAATCCTTCAGAATACTGCCTGTTGTCATAGAAATAGCTGACCTGGATGGAGTTCCTTTCATTTTTTCGTATTTTTCTCTCACAAGATTGTCCGTCCCTGGAGTATGAGATACCTCTAGAATACTATAATGTGTTGCCATTGCCGTTACAATCTGTATTCAACATTTATCTTGATTCAGTGCTTCAAACATCTGAATATTTGCTTATGTTAAGACATTTTTGTTCCTCGACAGTCAGACTTTCAAAGTAATTACTTTCACGGCGTAAAAGTCAGAGCTGAATATTCTGCCCTGTAAATTATTACATTTCCACTGTCCTTGTCGTCAATATCAATTCGAAATTGACATATCCTTTTTTGAGTAAGACAAACTAAATATTTTTGCCTTTTTTTTCTGGATATTTGCAGACAATTTATTTAATTTATTTGATTTGTTTAAGGAACATGCATCCCTTTTCATTCAGATTGACTAGTCATGCTAGAAGGCAAACATCACATATTAAAAGAATAGCATTTGCAATTAGTTTGATATTAACCAGTACCATAAGAAGTTGCATTTGGGATATAAATGCAGACAACATTTTCCAGTTAGTCGACAAACATTGCTATGAAAGGGGCAGCCTGAAACAGTGTTAGAGCTAGGAAAGAAAGGGGGGGATTCATGATGTTAGTAGTTAGATGTACGTACACAGCCAGTACTGAGATTTAGCACACATATTACATATAGTGCAGTACACATGGTTCGACCATTGCGACCAATACACACTGTGCAGTGCCGCACTAACAAAGCCAGTGTTTTCTGTTTGAAAAGATTTGACCAATCACAGCATTCCTTACAAAAATCAACAAAACTTCATAATATCCAGCTTGTTATTGGCAAGTTTTGTAACTACAGTAATGGTGTAAGTTGCGGGAACATACTGTACCGGGAATTGTTGCAGGAAATTCCCTCCAATGGAAAATATTTTTGCGGGACCCTCTCAGATAAATTGTGGGTATCTTGCAATTGCGCGTCCTAATTCAAACACAGGTCTTAATCAAAAGAAAGTGAGAACATTCCTTCAGTTAATTGGCAAACGTAATATTTTTTGTTATTTCAATCACTTTGTCACCCAGACTTTTGTTCATAAAAGTATATTTATCACACACACAAGTTTTTTAAGCCAAAGAGAATTTTTCAATATTTTGCACTATTTTCTTCATTATTTCTTATTTTAAATTAAATTTATAAAATTAAAGCAAATGATATATGATTTTTAATAATTTGCATTGTCATGGAAACTTACGAACTGTAAGAGCCTGCTGCAAGAAAGATCTTACTGGGATCAAGGAAAAAATCATTTCATACATCTGCTGATAACAGTAATGTAATTAATATATTTATCTCACAGATGTTAAAGCCAAGGGGAAATTTTCATAAGTTTAGACTTTCCTTAATTATTAGACAAAATCAGTCTGATAATTAAAACTAATGAGCTGCAGTCGTATAGCATATTAATGTTGTATAGTAATGGAACTTGACGACCGAACTAAACAAAAATTCCTGCTCTAATTTAAAGCAGGATAATATTTAGATTAAATATCAACCCAGGATGATAATTAGACCCTTCTGAATTGTGCATGGTGTATGTCACATGCAAGAGACATTAAAGTAACCAAGGACCACAGTGAAATGCATCCAGATTTAATGTAAATAAAACTTGAGTCATGTTTCCCTGTTACAGACAACATGGCTCCAGTCGATTCTAAATGTCTTTTAAATTTTTGTGATTATAAGGTTCCATGCAAGAGCACAACTCACCCGAGAGGATGGCTTACCAGGGCCAGCCGGAAGATGACTGGAAGAAGGTAGCTGAAGAAGCTAAGACAGCCAGACTAGAACAATCAGTGCCTAGATTGAAAAGAGGTCTGTAGAAATGGTTTAATTTAAAAGTAACAGTTTATTTAGCTTGTCGTTGTTTACAGAGTTTGATCTGAACAGGGTGTTGATAGTTTAATGCCATGTAACCATTATTTTTTTAGCTTATAAAATTGTATGATTGTAATCGAGTCAAACTTTGACACCCTCTGTTGTTTCCACAAAAAACATTAAAATGGATATTCAGGTGGCTGAAGTTGTTTTGCTTAAATAACAGAAACTGCTGGAAATTTTCTGCATCGTTGCGTCAGATTAAATTTTTGTAGCATTTTGTTTGACCAAGATATGAAGTTTTCAAATTTTGCAATATTTTGTAAAATGCATCTGGCAACAGCAGAATGGGATGATGTCGCCATGGCAATAATCAGCTACAAATGTTTTTTTTTTTTGTTTTTTTTTTACTTTATAAAATTTTTCTCACTTATTCATAGAAGGAATATAAATTCTGAGAACATTGACAGCTAAGCAAACATTTTTTCCAAAGGTATCACATTGCAAGGATAAATCAATAAGAAGATTAGAATAGGCAATTAGGAGAGCATTTGTTGAGCATCTGCTGTAATGACATCATAGGCCACCTACATGTGATCAACTTCCTTGAAGAATCAAGGGTTTAGCCAGGCCAAATAGGTTTCATTCAATGATTCAATCAAAGATATCTCAGAGTTATTGCGATAGGCTTTTCAACTAGCAGTGTAGAATATTTTTTCCCTTTATAAAAGTCTGACAATATCTGCCAGACTGCCACCAGAATATCTCTTTAAGTAAAATGAACTAGTGATGACAATCTGCTTTTGATATTGCTTCTTATCGCTTACAAGAGCTCTGTTGTAAAACATTTAAGGCCGTCAATATTGGCTGGATCCAAATTATAGCCGGCGAAAGAACTGCGAACGGTTCCCAAAAGTTCTCTCCAGATTACTCTCAGAAATGCAGATTGGGTTAAAATTAGACAAGTGTGACCACTTTGTTAATTTCTAGCATTATTTGTTGGCTAAGCTGCATGGTGATAGTAAACTCAATTTCCAAGTCCTCCGTAATCAGTAAATCTGTGATCTGTTTTATCTGTAAATAGTGAAATGTGCCTTAGACTCCGATCTAACAAAGTGAAAAAAATATGCAATTCCTTCTCGATGTTTTGCACGTTTTCAGTGCAGTTATAGAACATTATTTTTCACAAGTAACATTCTGTATCCCCAAACTTATGTTGTTGTATGTTACATGATTCTCCATTTTTAGGGGAAAAAATGTCAATTCTTATGTTTTACATTTCAGAAGACCATTCTAGCCTATCTTCTTCACTTCAATCACACAAGTCTTCCAGCATAGCAAGAAAACGACCAGAAAATGGTGAGGTAAGGTTTCAATAAACTCTCAACTTTTTTTTTGTCCTTTTTTTTATTAAATTTGATGTAATGCAAATAAGCATCAGAGTAAACTTCACATCCCAAAGGTTTATATCTCTTTTTATCCTTTTTCTTTCTTGTTCAGTTTTGAGTTGACATTTTATCACATATTTCAAATCAGTGGCAGTTCGGTTACCCCTCGTAAATGTCACAATCACTTTGACCCGAACGTTGAAATCCAATTGGTCGTCGTTCTTACGCCGAAAATCTTTGTCTCCATGACAACACGTTGTAGGTCATGTGCTAGTTTTAAAGACAGTTCAGTCATCATCGGTCTCCCGTTAGTTACTAATATCGCAGAAGGAATAAAACGGTTAAACGTCCATGTTTCAAAACGTCGTCAAGGTCTTTACTGAAGCGGATAAATTCGACATTGCGACTTGGTGTTCTCCTTGGATTTCAAATTTGTTGATATTTCCCTATCGAATTATTCTTCGTACCACTCGTACGAATGTCAATGAGCATCTGAGGAGACGGATAAAACCGCTGGGACGGATATTCTAGCAGAACTAGGGTGAATGGCTCAACAGCATTTGGAATCGATTATATCCTCGCTTTCTTACATGTTTAGAAGAGCTTAAAGAAAGTATGACAGTCAAAATTGCAGACACAGGGTTCAAGGATTTGTCCTACTAAAATTTAAAAGTGAAATTTTTCTTTTAACTTTAGATTCTCGGGGGTTTAATGCTGCGAAGTTCTTGGGGCTGAGGCATCATTAGTGTGAACATTTTAGAGTATACAGAATTCACTTTCTACAGATGATATACTTGAAAGTTAAGCAAGCTACTGGACAGACAGACAGACAGACAGACTGACAATAGAGTGGGACAGTTGACGCTTTTAGAGATAAGCTCTAATATCTTTAGTTCATTAAATTGATATGTGAAGTTTAATCAACTTAAATTGCAGTGAAGTTCTGGTAGCTGAAAGCATATGTGGTGTAGTATCTATAATAAACATTGTACACTTCATCTAACTGAAAGACAAACAACTGGACAGACAGACAGCAGACTGATAATAGAGTGACACTGTGTTGTTAGGTTTAGAGATAAAGTACTTGTCTTCATGTAATTTGATATGAAAAGCCAAGTCTGTAATTTATGTTCTTGATCAGCAACGATTGACCAAAAAGTATCACCAATCAACACTGTTGAGTTATCGTGATTGGCCGATACAGATTAGCAATAATCAATTATCCTTGAATTTTTAGTATTACTTGACACAAATTACCAGGTTAGAGCAATAGATCTAATGATCAATGGGTATGTCAGCAATCAAAGAGATCATAAAAACTCAATGTCCAGTCTAGCTTGATCTAACCAAGTATATGAACAATATGAGCAATATCTGTTTAGGGATTAGTATTGGAGGGTGGGGAGGGGCAGGAAGGGGAAGTGTTTGGACTTACAGTAACTGCTTCTCTGATTTGAAATTATCCTATTCTGGCAACACTTGTAATATAAACGTTGCTTGGCTAGATCAGCTCCACAGCACTGGAACAGTCTCCCCTTACATCTGAAAACAATCCAGCATGTGTCAACTTTCCAGAAAGAACTCAAGACGCTCTTATTCATAAATGTGTATCCATTTGTTTAATAACTGTTGTGTCCAGTTTGGGTACTTTGCTCCTGCAGCGCTTCTGAGCAGTTTTTTTTTAACTGAATAAAAGCGCTTTACAAATTCTTATATTATTATTATTATTATCATTATTATTATAATATAGGGTCCTTGAGTTCATTTCAGATGACGCTGAGTAGATTATATGATTTGGGGGAAATATCATCTTTTCCAACACCTCCATCCCCTCTCCACCCCACCTCCTACAAACAAAGAAACTTGCACACCTTTAGCCCATGCTTCACTGCGTATTGTTTAATGGTTATTGGTTGCCTGTTTCGGTTGATTGATCAATGATGTACCTAGCAGATTTATCACCCTGATATATAACCTGTCACACCTGTCCACCTTCAGCCCGACTCTGGAAGCGAACCGGAGGAATTACTGGAAGATGTCAGCGATAAGATAGACGAGGTCTTACTCTCGCGCTTACAGCCATCTTCTCTGTCCAGTGCGGGTAGCGCCATCAGTAAACTTGCCGTATACGTCGCCAAGTACAACTACGACCCGTACGTCGATTCGCCGAACGATAACCCTGACTCGGAACTTCCATTGAAAGCCGGGGATTACATCTACGTATACGGCGACCCAGACGAGGTAGGTCACCTTATACGACCATCTGGTCCCTAACAGGCCCCTCCCACTCTGTAGTTATTCATTACTCTTGCACACCATGGCATAGTGGTGATAAGAGAAAGTTATGAATATGCATAACGACAGCTGGGTCATCTTTGAAGTATGAGTTGATTTCAAGGGAACCCATCTGCCTATAATGATTCTGCCATGGATTAAATCAGTAACTCATAATCTTTGTCTACCCCACATTCAATATACTGCTTTAAGTTTTCCTTGACAAACCTTTGAAGTTTTTGGTCTGATTTCATCATTTCCTGCTGAGATATTTGTGGATTAAACTAATGTTCAGTTAAACTAAAAGATTTGCGGTACATTATCACTACATGATCACATCACTGCATGATCACTACATGATCACACCTCTACATTATCACTACATTATCACCTCACTACATGATCACTACATTATCACATCACTACATTAGCACATCACTACATTATCACTACATTATCACATCACTACATTATCGCGTCACTACATTATCACAACATTATCACATCACTACGTTGTCACTACATTATCACATCACTACATTATCGCCTCTCTAAATTATCACTACATTATCACATCACTACATTATCACATCACTACATTATCACTACATTATCGCTACGTTATCATTTTGAGTGGTGACATGATATTCTGGTGAAGTCAACCAAAGATCAGGCTTTAACAGTTATTGCAATTTATCCATCAGCTGTGACCTACTTAAAGGTGTTGATCTCTTCCACGTTTTCTCTCTCGTTATGTAGATCTACTTAAACTCCCATCAGGGCTATTACGCATGTTAATGATGGTCATTGAATATTCATGAAGGAAGTGATTCTTAATCTATCCATTTTATGAGATTTCCTGGGTTTAATTTTCCTAATGTGGGGAGGTGACAGATTGACTTGATTTATTAAACCGATAATCTCTGGCCTGTCACGCTAATCTGATAAGAAGAGCATCGCACTTAGCTAACGGAACAGAATCATCTAATTAACTCTCGTCGAATCTGTCAAAACAAACAAGGCCATTAAAAAGAGAGAGAGCTTTGGTACATCTTGCAGACTAAAAGGATATTCCAGGGGTAAAATTCAATTTATAAACTATAATGGGGGAACATAAAAATCCAAACTTCCTGGTAAAATTTGCATTAAACTGCTATGTACTATAGAGTTTTTGGAGGTCACAGCATTAGTAGGTGGTATTTTCTGTACCAAAACTGAACTGGAAACAAACAGTTGTGATTTTGCAGATGTTCAGCGAGAAGAGAGGTTTTTCTTTTCCTTTAGAATTTGCATTCAGTTTTGTACTTTTATTATGATGTAAATGAATCCACCATATTTGTTAATATTTTGTATAAGTTTTGCAGAAAATAAGCTCATTAAATAAAGTATATGCAGAGTGAGGAAGAGGCCAAGGGAGTTTTGTACCATCAATGAAGAATATTTTTGTCCTCCCCAAAAAAGAAAAACATGTTTCAAATTGTCCGCTTCTTGGAACATTTGGCACCTCAATATCGCACCATTTTATCTAGATAAATAGTGTTCGCTAGATTTTCCAAAAAATATTTTCTAGTTCATGCAACACAATAGAACAATGCAATCCATTGTTACAAGCTGTTAAAACTGTACAGAGGTGTGACTTCATGCGTTAAAACAAACATTATAATATCCTATTATATTCATCAAGTATCAGCTATGAATATTCATGACAGAGCAGTATATGTCGCCCTCTCTGTTTCAGGATGGCTTCTTCCAAGGAGAATTAATGGATGGCAGACGAGGATCAGTCCCGAGTAATTTTATAGACAGAGTTGCGGGTAAGTTGAGGGCTCCTCTGGAAGGCAGTGCTCATTAAAGATGACAATAATATAAAAAAAAAATTAAAAAGTGAAATGACACCCTAGCTTTTAAATCGTCTACTTGTAATTCAGTTAACTCACTAACAAAGTCAAAGGAAACCTTTGTCATTATAAAGTTGATACTATTTGTTAATCAATTTACAAGGTAGAAATTCTCTTATTAGCTAGAACATAAACTGGTCTGTAGATGCAGGAAATCGAACCGTTAGCTCGAGTTGGTAGAAAACATTTATCTTTGGCGATTTAGCGATTGATTAATATTGAAGTTTTAAAAAAAAGATTGGAGAGCAGAATTCTGCCTCTCGCAACTGTTTCTGTCCTTGAATGTCTATGGATATAACTGACCAGGTTATGCTTTATGTATTCATCGATATGGATATTGATCGAAGCGGCTGGCTGAGTAAACTCGTTCCCAGCATACCAGAAATTAATTGACGACAAAAGCTCATGTCAAAGTATTTGTGTTTGGTGTGAAAATTTATTAACAATACCAGTAAATGTGGGTCAAACATGTCTCTTTTATAAAGTTTTAAATGTGCTTCTCGTTTACCATATTCTTAGTAAAAGCGGTCACAAGGCAAACATTCTATATGTTTATCATCATCTCAAGGACAAAATGCAAAAAGTCCAATAAAAGAGAGAGTTATAATGAACTGTTGTGAGACATATACCACCAGTTACATCATCTAAACACCTGTAGAGTTAATTTTCCTGCAGTAGGGTATAAGGACTTGAAAGGAATTTCTGTTGGCTGAAATTATTTGCGTAGCAAATTTGCCCGAAAATTCTCCTCATCTTTAGGTGAAAAGCCCACATCCTCATAGCATTTTGTATCACATAGCTACTTTTCCTTATAATTTCTCAGTCACTTATCCTCAGAGGAAAAAAAAGAATATTTTGACAAAACTGATACATTTTGATGAAAATTTAAAGTACAGAGAACTTTGACAGATATTTAAAGAAACGATCAAACTGTATCAGGTTTCACGGATAAATCAACAACAAGATTATAAGATTTCAAGAGCATTTGCCAAGATGACGTCACAGTTCCCCTACTGTGATCCAACTTCCTGGAGAATTCGAAGTTTTAGCCAGTCGAAATAGGTCGCATTCAATCAACCATATATCGAGTTAGGGGCATGATATTGAGATGGGAATTTCAACAAGCAGTGTGGAATATTTTGCTCTCCAATATAAGTTGCAAATTGTTTGTCATCAGAAATTCCTGTTCATATCCGTCAAGCCTATAAAGCGAGCTGTTCACAAAAACATTATCATGAGTTTACCATCTTAATTAGCATCACTCCAGGTCACCCTGTGCATATATGCATACTGCAGCATAAAAAGATCAAATAGTTTTGGGGTATACCGTCATGCTAAATGAGATAAAATAAACTATTACTTTGAATTCTAACCTCACAATTCTTTCGACAAATCTCATTAAAGCCACAATCAATCGCTCACGGATGGTAAGCAACAAGTCCCTCAATATTTATTTGGGAGAATCCACTTTCCTTTGGGGGAGGGGGGTTAGGGTGGGGGGTGACCTGAAAGATATCACCAAAGGATGATCCATATCTTAATCATGAATATATTCTAGCTTGATTGCTCAAAGCAAGTATGTGAGGATAGCATTATCTTTCACAACCGCATAGATAAGGTTTTTTAGTTGATGATGTTTACTCATCGGGTATCTAGATCCTTTGCCCACAAGAAGTCTAATTGGTCATGGCATTGATTTGGCCTTTTGCAGAAATGTCATTTCCAGTTTGTAGAAGACAAGTTCCCTAGTTTGTGTCTCATATAACATGTGCCTGCCTCCATACGGCATTCATAATATACCAAATTCATTTCACAAGGGATCATTTCTATTTATTTTTGGTTTCTTGATTAGATACAAAGGATTTATTTGATAACAAAGGTACTAATATTTTTTTTTCTATTCATGGCTTCCTTACATACTGCTCCTTGCACATGTAATGCTTTTACCACCCGTATAATGCATGGCGGACGGGCAAGGGACAGTCTCATCATAGTGTGCACCCTTCATGTGATGTCATATGAGTTTTCAATCTTTAGCTATTTCCCTTTGGTATTCTTTATGTTATCAAATAGCAACTCACGTTATCACATGGCAACACCGCAGAATGTGAACAATGGCATAAACTTGACCATCATCAAATAGAGTCACAAATATCTCTTTATTATTATTATTATTATTATGATTGTTATTATGTCAGTCAACTTGGCAGTGGTACTAAAATTTACTTAGCCAAAATAGCAACTCGTGGTATTATATGATGACACTGCAGCATGCTATAAATAATCATAGCAGTTGATTTTACTTTACTACTACAACCATTGTGTTCATCCTTTGTGACACTCCTTTACATCATGGGTTCAGATATATATACATATATAACAGAACTAGTAACTGTTCGATACAGGTGAAAAGCCCTACAGTGAAATTACGACCTTCCTTACCGGTTTCGATCCTCTGGACATACAATCAGCGTCCATAGCCTAGTGGTTAGGGTGTCCGCATATAAAGC
>JAAAKB020250914.1:0-10923 GCA_010014835.2 Apostichopus leukothele | reverse complement strand
CAGTAAGGTAAGTGATAAGGTACACTTGTAAGCTGGTGTACTCAATCTTTCTCTTAACACTTGCAGTAAGGTAAGTGGAAGGTACACTTGTACAGTTTTTGATCTTCTCCGTATGTAGTGGCTGAAACCTATAATCAGAGTTATAGTTTATTATTCCATTTTCAATCCCATTTTTTGGACAGTGGGACACACTGAGTCCGTACTTGGTCAAGTCCAGTCAGAAGCCGGTGGTTCTCAATCGGTCCTCACATATGAATACAACCAACCCATTCGGGTCAACGTTTTGCTACGGTGTCAGAAACATGATAGTAGAGGTAAATTATGATTTAAAAAGAGCTGTGTCTTACTTGCCATTGACTATTACTTTGCTTCATTCTGTGTAACAAATGATTGCAGCTATATTGTCTAATGCAAGATGATTGCTCCCATTTTTGTGTGTGTATTTAATACAAGATGATTTGCAGCTAGTTATTCTAAGGAAGATAATTGTAGCTTCTTGTGTGTTTAATCTGAGATAATTGTGCTGTTTTCTCTAATACAAGACACTTGCTCCTATTTTGTGTGTGTTAAATAATCCGAGGTGTTTACAGTAGTATTTCTCTAATACAAGGTGATTGCTCCTTTTTTTTATGTTTGTATGTTTTTATTACAAGATGATTACATCTAGAACGTCTAAAGAAGATAATTTGCAGCTTTCTGGTTTGTTTTTAATCAGAGATAATTGCAGCAAGTCATGATTTGTCACTTTTGTATGTATTTTTAGTCCAAGACGATTGCAGCTAATTTGTCTTATAGAAGATAAGTGCAGCTTTTGTGTGTGCTTTCCAGGCTGTTACATACGCTTCAAGATTTCTAACTAACCTTGCACTGGTTACTTGAATGAGCCTTGTAAAGAATGGATCAAGGTTTGTCTGTTATATTCAGGAACAGTATGGAACTAAGGCTTGGCATTATTACACAATGTATCAAGCAAATTTGGAAAGGTGAACATGTAAATATAAAGTATCCATCGCAAGAGAGCATGAAACAAATAACTTTCAAAAATTATTTTTATTCCAATATTAAGTAGAAAAAAGGAAAAGAATGTTTTCCTGTTTATTTTCAGGCAATGCCAAACCATCACGTAGCGTCGGTTACTATCTACGATCCAAGTTGTCTGTCTGTTGAAGGGATTGACTCACCCTGATGACACCTCATCACTCCGCCATGATTTAAGATCTCTTCGGTCCTATTCAAATAATGAAACAGACTTGAAACTTCTTAATTGGATGGGACAATCAGACAGCCACTGTGTGTGAGGTCGTGACACTGGACTGGACACTGTGGGGACGTGTAGATGTTTCATTGACGAACAATTGGGAAAATTTGTCAAAATTAGCCCTTGGTGTGATTTAAATGTTTGCATGATTGTGTTGGATTTATTATCTTTGAGCAATGTATGGACAGCACCCCCCCCCCTCCGGTGTAGTGTCTACAGGAAGGGGGAGTGAATTACTGGAGACTGGCATTCCCCTCCTAAAACATGAGTCATACCCATCCCTCAAAACGTTACCTTCCAACTTCAACCATGTAGAGGTGAGTTTTTTTCTCACAAATGAGAAATTTTAGCAGTAAATTGGAGCATTTCAATTGTTAAATATTCTGTGCCAGGGAACCATGTAAAGGGTACATAGTTCAAAATTTGAAGATGATGTGAAATTTAGGTTGTCTTTAGGTCTACAGATAAATTTGTCAAATTTAATATATGGAACTGTGCGGGAAACAAAATAGGAAGGTATGTGGCTTTGTTTGTTATTCACAGGAGTTTATTTTTATTGTCATTTAGTGTCTCTTGTAAAAAACTAGTAAAGGATATTCTTGATCAGCCATGTAAAACTTGTGTGTAATTAATTCTTTTTTACCCTTAAAGAAAAGGAAAAAAACTTGTGTAATTAATTTTTTTAGCCTTTAAAGAAAAGAAAAAAATATGGGGCAATGAAATAAATTGGTATTTTGATTTTGATAATTAGCACTTGCAACATTAAGTTTTACAGAACAGATTAAAAATTTATTGCTTTACTTAAACAAAATGTATAACTATTTCCTACTACTACCTTACTATTTGGTATGGTTAATTTGTTTCTTAATTGGAGAGTGTAAAATATTAATGGACAAGAAAAATCTACTTTTCCAATTGTCTTAATTTCTTTTTCTTTACAAAAGACACCTTGATAAACAAAATCCATATCAGATAGTTCTTGTAAGCATTTGGACTGAATGGTTTACCTCCATGATCAAATTGATTCAATATAACTTGGTAAGATCTATTCAAGAAACCTCATCATTGATCAAACTACTCTAATGCAATGAGGGGACAGGGAACAGGAGGGGTGGAAGGCATGTGGCAATATAGTGAAAGGGGAGGGGATGAAAGATACGGGGGTGGTTGATCATATGGAGAGAAACTTTTAAGTGACCTGAATTTGACACAAAAAAGCCTGAAAAGTATTTTCATAAGTAAATTAATACAGTTCTCACTGTGAACTTGAGCTGTAACTAATTCTTCATATAGGTAATCTGCTTTTCACTCCAATAAGTTTTCTAGAAAATTTATACCAAATTACAACAATTGGTTCTGATGACAACTGCCTGTGAGAATCTCGTGTTCAGGATAAGTTTGGCCAGTTTAATTAGGAATTCTAGGAGACTTAAATGAACTTGTCACTGTGTCTCGTTCTTGATGTTGAGCTTAAAGCCAGTTATCCAATAAGTGCAAGACTGTGGGATAATTCTTCTTTCCGGGCCAAATTGAGATATGTTGCAAGCAGCCTATGTTGGTCTAATCTTAGTGAGAAAAGGAAATTGCATCGGCAGAGGAAGTAACAGTTATCGTAATGGGAAACATTTTCAGCAGTGTTTGCTATTAAAGCAAGTATTATCTTCAGCTACCACAATACCCCATTAGTGTTAGTCTTGAATTGCAACAGTTTATCTAGCATCAGTAATTGAAGCAAATTAAACAAATTAGCTTTATTTTCAGTGATATTTGATGATAGAATAAATTATTTTTACTCTGCAAGTTACATAACAAGCTATTAAACTGCTTTGAGGTCAACTGTACAGCCTCTACCCTACTACAGTCATAACCCTTTATCATTTGATAGTCTAACATAAACTTAAAAGCAATATCCACAAAAATGAAAAATACAATGTACACAACTTATTTTATAGATTTTTCTCCTTCACATTATTTTATTCCATCGAATATATATAAAGTCACATATACATAAATATTTCTCCTAGTATCCTTTATAAATTCATTAAGTTTGCACAAAAAAAATAATAATCCATGACAATCATTGAATACAAAATGCTTTTTTGAAAAAGGGTTTATACCTATCGTGAAACTTCCTTTAATATCTTCCCATCTGATTCTTAAAACTGGGATTGTTTAGAGACGCTCTTCATTTTCACATCTATTGTAGATAACTACAAAAATAATACAACACCAACGCATAAACTCCTCCAACTTAAAGGTTGAAAGAAAAATTCCATTTGAAATTAAATTAACCACCCCTGCGCCCCCTCCCCCCCAAAAAAAAAATAAACAGTACAATTTTTCTCTTCACCTGCAAATAACTACGAAATGTTGTTTTACTCTATTCTATCACCCGTTTCCCAACTAATCTTGGCTCTCATGTTGTTGTCGTCATATCGATTTAATGCTATTTCTACATTTGATGATGATTAGGTTATAAAAAGGATCTTAGGATTAACTGAATTTTCAGGCTATGAGAAGTCTCCAACTATTGTAGGACACATTTTTGAAGAATTGTTGAATTTCTTCAAAACATTCTTTCAAGCAGAATTTTGTGTTGATTTTGCACAATTTTTTTATAGGGGGGAGAGAATGGTACTCAACAAAAGACAATGATTTTAATGGGGTAAATCATGAGGTAAGTTCATGGTATATTAGAGTAGAAGGACAATAATAATGTGCCTGTCAACTAATCATTGAGTTACTCAAGCAAAGCTTTCAAAAAAACATGAAATATGCCTGCTACATAGCAGACAGCTTAAACATGGCTTTTTACATGGTACTGTTCATAAACAGATTGATAACATCTGCTACATCTCTGTAACATTAAATTCCAAATTTGTAGGATTGACCAAAGTATTTCCCTGTTATGATAGGTAAAAGAGATTTATAACCAGTGATGACTCAGGGTTTAATAGCAGACAGCAGCCTAAATGTATGCAACAGTGATTTGCATATTGGGTTAATTTGCATATTTGCATAATTTGAAGGGCATCCATTACATTTACTTTATTCTGAATAGCATCGGGCACTACACCAGGCAGGCGCAACTCTCACCGTATTCCTATAATAGTGGAATCAATGTAACATTGTTATGTTAAACTGCAAAACCTATTTACTTCAGTATTTGATTATTCAGGCCACCACATTTACACAGATTAAGCTTGGGTCAGCAAACTGCAACAAAACAAGTCTGTGTCCTGTGGTGTGCTCACTACACCACAGTAGTGTAAAGGATGTCACAATGTAGCAAGAGACCAATGTAGAAAGAGGATGTCACAATGTAGAAAGAGGACCAGCAACAAATAGTCAACTGTAGTCACCATGACAGAACCAAACATCTTCAGAATGTGTGATGGTTCCAACTTACTTTTTACTTAATCTTGTAACAACCATCAAATTCCTATCAACATTTTTGCAAATCTTATCAAAATAAATACATAAAAGGGAATGTTGCAGTTGTACAATTTCACCCATGATGACCTTAAAATTTCTGAAAGAGGATACAAATTTTGTAAATGAAAAAACAGAAGAGAGAAGATTATGACTTTCATTTCAAGTCCAGAATAAAAAAATAGCATCTACACAATTTTGAAGACACTCAACATTTCACAAAGAAAACAGACCAGATTAAGTTTTTGACCAAAAGTGAAACAACTAGAGAATAGCTTTAATTCTCTAACTTAAGCTCATTATCTTTGGCTGTATACAGATTTCTTGCAATTTACAGATAAACATTAGTTTCCACACAATTTGCCCCCTTTAAGCAATCAATCATCTCTAAACAATGCACGTGTCAGTGCATGTTTTCAATTAAATACAGTACTTTTTAGAATCTCAAAATAGACTTGTTAAAGAATTTAATTGATATGCACATCTTTACACAAGTCCTTCTCTTCCAAACTCCTTCTCCCACAGAGTCCAACCCTGAAATTTAAGTTTGGTGTAGCACATTTGGTGTTAATAAAATATCTCACTAATAATTGGCATTACAATTTGGCATGATAAAGTTTGGCAGTGAAAGAAAACCCCACGGGAAAACTGTTCCCACGGCTAACATTGAAACAGTGAGTGACGAACAAAATACATACACCATCAAACACAGCCAAATCATTATTTTATGGTTTTACATTTTTAACCCCCACCCCATCATTCCGACCCACTCTTTCCACCTGTTCTAAATTGCATACTGATATAACTTCACAACACCACTGAAGTCGTCCAAAGACTTAATAACTGGAAAATTGTCAAATTGGAATTTATCAATATCTTACATTTCTTCTTGTCTTAAACCTTTATCATTCTCTATGCAATTGGACTTAGCATTTGCATTTAATGACTTACTTTTACTGCAATGTGTATCAAACATACCTGTTTTAATTGATATATGATCGAAAGTAACCAAGCTTCATTCTCTCAAAGATAATTACAACTCACAAATAGTCAAAGGGCTTTTGATAAAATGTAAACTCTGGAAAGGGTGAAGTTGCTTAATACAGATTGGAACTCTTCCATAGTCAATTATATCTCACAGTAAAACCTATTTCACTGGGTGTTTATCAAAGGAGCCAAAGCACAAAAAACTTGCTATTAAATCCTTCAACTTCCGGTTGAACCTGATACTATTTACGAAGAGACACCCAAGATAGAGCCTGAGCATGAAAAACCAAGCAACTTAACTCCAGCTAGTGTGTGTGTAGCCATTATCAAGTGTAGCTACATTCTGAATAAAGTACAATAATAGCAGGTACTTCATGTGCCCCCCTCCCCATCCCCCCTACAGGCATCCTTATCTTTTGTCTCATCCTTCAGTGGAAGCAATGTACACATAGTACATAAAATGACATTTGTTTGGAAGGGGGAAATTTTGAGACATTACATTAATGATTCACAGCTATGTAAAAAAAAAAAGAAAAAAAAAGAGCCAATATAATGTTGGCACATTGGGTTCCCCTGTTTTAAAGTGGAATGTTCCCTAACATAAACATCTTAATACCCTGATTACTACTCATTTAATTAACATCAAAACATAATTTTAAAAAACCCTCCTCTATTATTACTGCAGATTCTAGACTTTCTGCAATCAATCTGACTTCAATCCCTGGAAGTAAATCACAAATAAATTACTTAGAATATGTCAACTTTTCTGCAAACAAGTACAACATATTTCGGCACGCATGCCTGCTTGATTGAAACGTGTAGACAGGACTCTTAATTTGGTATTCTTTTCTTTTCATCAGCAAAGGGAAATAAAGTTTTGGGAGTGTAAAAAATTTACTGAGATAGAAACCAATGTGAATGGATGATTATAGATAGGGCCAATCTTTTTGGCTAGCTCCCTTCTCAAGGTGATCGAAAGAAAGACGGCTCCCCTGGACAGAAATGATGAATATGTGAGAGAAAAAACCCCAAAATGGCCCCAAAAAACAATGATTTTGAAAGACTTTAGTTTATAAGCAGCTTGGTTACATAAATATGACTTTACACTGTCATTGGATACAGACTGGCATTAATATCCCTTCTTTCCATAACATCTAAAATAAGCAATAATTTTGATAAATGAATGTAAAACAAACATGTATGAAATTGTAAATCATCGCCAGACGGGAGACCAAAAGGAGGCATTCAAGAAAGAACTGTTTGTGACTTTCACAAAGCCAGCAAAATGAACAACCCGCCTACAAATTCTTCACTGAGAGAAAGTTATGTGCAACTGTTGGCATATGAGAACTCTTTACAATAACTGTTTTGCCTTGTTAATAGTTAGTATGAAGCAAGTTTAATACTGTGGTAACTCAAACCAAACGGCTGATATCGCAAACCTAAATGTCATATTTCATAGATTCTCTTTATCACTGTGGTACTACGGACCTTATAAACTAGACTGTTTTCCAATGCTGGTCTCATTTTATACTTTACTGTTATGACTGCCCAGTAGAGAAACAATGCAATGATAAGACATAAATTGGCCACGAAGGATAGGATGGAATAAATTCTTCATTTGTAATTGTTATTTGTGAACCAAATTCATGTCGCTTCTCGGAAAAGTGGACGAATTTCGTGAGGGACTTGAGGAATGGCCACAGTACCAGGAAGGATTGCAACATTTCTTTTCGTCCAATGAAATCTCCAACGAAGGAAAGAAATGTTCTGTACTTCTTAGCATTATTGGACCAGAAGCTTATAAGTTACTGAGGAACTGAGCTTCACCCTGCAAAGCCAGGGGACAAAAGTTTTAGGGAATTGGTGACAGAAATGTTTGCACAACATAGCACCACCCCATCAGAAACGGTACAGAGATTCAAGTTTAAAAGTTGTGTCAGATAAAAAGGTGAATTGATTTCCACCTTCATATCTCAGCTAACAGCTGTAACAGAATTTGTAATGACCAAAGAACCTTGAACAAAATGTTAAGGGACAGATTGGTATGTGGTGTAAATGATGACTGTATACAGAGCAGTCTGCTGGCCCCACCGAACTTAACTTTTCAATAGGGTATGGAGTAAGCTATTATTCAGGAAACTGCATTTAAAAAACATGTAGGACCTAAAACCAGCTGACAATGCAACTTGTGGTAAAGAGGAAACTACAGTAGACTATGAGGGACAGATGTGTAAGTTGTCATTAATTGCAGTTCGCTTTAGTATGCTTTACCAGATCAGAATGCAATTTCTTTCTGTGAGAGAAATGGCATAAAGCCTATGACAACCGCACCCAATCATCCTTCATCAGATGGTCTGGATGAACGTGCAGTGAGAACCATAAAACAAGGGGTGAGGAGGAGGGTGCAATGGGGTAATTTGGAGGATAAAGTCTCTGGATTCCTATTTAAATATAGGATGACCCCACAAACTACTTATTATTGATTGGTCGAGAGTGACTATCTCGTATGGACTTAATCCGTTCAAATCTCCAAAAACAACTTCAACTGAAATAATAGGAACAAAAGCGACAACATGACAAAATTGTTGTTAATCGTAAATTTAACTATCAGGGAAAATGTGGGGATTAAGAATTTCAAAATGTGAAAGAGATCATATTTCATATCACTGTTATACTGCGGACCGAATAAACTAGACGGATAATCACGCTGGCCATGTTTTTTGCCTTATAGTTATGTCTGCCTCGTAGAGAGACCACGCAGGGGTACGGACAAATACAATACTCACAAACAGCGCCCTCTGTATGCATTCTAAACTATAATACTGACCTTTGCAGCACTATCTTGAAACATGGTCACCAAATATTCAATTTGACAATCTTCGATGAATACACCCAAAACTTCTCTCTCTATGTTTAAATATACTGGCAAGGCAGTGAAGAAACACAGATTGAAGTCTACACTGCTCACTTTAATTCTGACTGACTTTGGCATCTTGATACATTTATGCCGAGCACTATATAAAAACAGCGCCCTCTTATTTAGTCTGCAAACTTGCAAAATGAGTCTGGGAAATGATTCAATCCTCATAATTACCAAAAATCACAGGATCGTCATTAAGTTCATTCGTTTCAAATAGATCCAAATAATAATGATGATAATTGCTTTCAAACCCTGATGATGAATTAATATTTCAATCAATTTCAATTTTTTCTTTTTTAATCTAAATACCTGATTGAAACATTTTCTTTTGCACATAACCCCGAGACCTGAGCCTTAACCGAATCTACGATGAACGGCTGGTTTACGACAGACAGCTCTCATTTCTTACGAGTGAAAACACCGGTGACCCGCGACTTCTGAGCGCCAAGTTTGTTCTTCAGCGAGCTGCCGCTGTCTCCAGTCACAGAGTTTTGCACCCCGGGGGTGGCACTCGGGGGTGAAGTGGATCCAACCGATATGACCCTGCAACATTAACATGTTCAAAAATAGTATCATGTTTCAAAGATTAAATCCATCCCTCAGTAATTGTTTGTTAGGTATGAAAGAAAAATCTAAAGCAGAGTATGAGGCAAAACATAAAACAAGATATTGTAAGTGAACATCTATGACTATCCCTACTACAGTATCTTCTATAAATTGACTTTTGGTGTGATTTGTAACAACTTAAACTTGTTGGTTACCCGAAATAGGCCATAGAAAATGTATGCAAGTTCCATCACGATGCTTACAAATTTATTGAAAATATGTTCCCCTCTCTCATCTGTGAAAAGTTAAATTTACCCCTGGCCTATCAGTTCAATTGAAATTGCTCAGTTTCCAACACTCTCTCATCAGTGAAAAGTTAAATTTACTCCTGGCCTATCAGTTCAATTTGAAATTATTCAGTTTCCAAATATATAGTGGCATCCAGTACATTGTTGGATCACAGCTACAAAGACTATGAAGGGGGGGATTGTGGCCGCTGGTATAATATTAAGTCTTACACTATCGGCTTAGTACAAAGTCACATAGTAGATAGTTTCAGTCTCCACAGCTTATAGTTTCAAAGTCTCCACAGCTTAGACTGTTGCTATTGACACTAAACACCATTTAAAAGTTAAATATTAAAACTTACCTCTCTCTTCCATAAACTTTATTCTCCAAGTCCTTCATCATTGACCCAACCACAGCCTAGGAATGCAAACAAATTATTTGATTAACAACGTAACAGGGGGAAAAAATCACTGCAGTTAATTTTACTGACAAAAAAATTGGGTTCTTATCTGTTTCACTAGTACTGCATGATTCAATCACATCAAAGCAGTATTCATGGTTTCATTTAACTTTAAACTATCACAAGAGGCTTCCATATACAGTATGCAGCATTGACAGTAGGTTCTACATACATGTCAAGGACTGAAGTTTACAAAAGGAGTCCAATATTACATAATGCCAGATGATGCATTTTCAAATGTCTTTCACAAGATTAGTACGTAATGTAGGAATGGCAAGAAATAAACAAAGAAGAGGGTCTATTTTTTGGACATTTTGAGGGCACAAAGTATGGAGAAAACTGCTATGTCAATGTTACTAGGGGCTTCATCTTAAGGCTTAGGATGATTTATCTAATCCTATTGTTTAATCTAGGATGTAGGGTCTAATCCTACAATAGGGTATTCTAACTTTGAAAACTAATTTTGCCATAAGCCGCCCCTCCCCCCCCCCCCCGGAATATAAGAATGAATATTTTAATCAATCAATGAGTCAATTGGTTAAACTCACCGCATGTTCCGGTGAAAGCAAATCGAGATCTCTCTTGAGGCATCGGAGACCCGGTAACATTGCACTTTGAATCAGCTCAACGGATATAACTGATGAAACGTGTTAAGGAAATCAAACTCACAGGTAAAATGTCAGCTTTATACCAGGCAGGCTAGATGGCAGCTACTAATACTATATCAGAAAGTAAACACACACAATTGATGGAATATCGATATCACAGGTACATTGAAGAAATATCAAACTCACAGGTAACATTGAAGAAATATCAAACTCACAGGTACATTGAAGAAATATCAAACTCACAGGTACATTGAAGAAATATCAAACTCACAGGTACACAGGCAGCTAGATATGACTGCTACATCAGACACCCACCAAAATACAATTGATGGAATAACCAACTTACAGAAATATTGAAGAAATATTAACCTCAACAGGATCATGTCAGCTTACCCCTTCGGCAGACCAGATGACTGCTAGT
>JAAAKB020250903.1:0-10923 GCA_010014835.2 Apostichopus leukothele | reverse complement strand
GCTTGAGCCGATAACCAATATTTCAATCCCTCTATCAGCTGATACCCATCTGATATAGCTAACAATAAAAGTATAAAAAGGAAATAGTCTAACATTAGCCCTCTGTACAATCCTGTACAATCCCTCTGTACAATCCCTCTTCATTTCAATCATTTCATCCCTGCTCTCATTCAATGTTGTTTCTTACTGCTGTATTCTTAACATTCATGACTAAATTCAAATAAAATATGAACGATTTATGTTTTTTGTTTTATTCTTTTATTAATTTCTTATTGATTGGTTCCGATGCTGTAGGCATCCATTGGCGTGTGTGGGTGCGTGTTTGTACAGTACTGTATGTGTGAGTGTATGTGATGCCTAGCTTGTTAACACGGTATCTCCAGGAGGAAATTTGTTATTGATGTTATACTTGGTATATATGTTGGTCATGGTCATTAGATGATAGGTATTGTTTTTGGTGGGGCTGTCATGAATATTAATGAGTGGGCAGTGCTTACTGTTAAATTCAATATCTCCACAATAAATGTCTGAGTGTCTTCAAACTTAGCATGAAGATATCAATATAATGTAGTTTCGTTCCCTCAGGGGTTACATCCAGCCACATTTGGGATATAGACGATACAGGTATTGCACGCAAGTGATATTACAGGCCTTCAAGAAGTGTACACAAAGTATGATGGTCCCACTCAAACTATTTGACATTCCTGTATATGTGTATCGTCCCGTATATAGTGTATCGTCCCCGTACAAATGTGTATCGTCCCCGTACATGTGTATCTTCCCCGTATAAATGTGTATCGTCCCCGTATATGTGTTTCATCCCCTTATACATGTGTATTGTCCCAGTATATGGCTATCGTCCCCGTATATGTGTATCGTCTCCGTATAAAATGTGTATCGTCCCCGTATTTGTGTATCATCCCCGTATAAATGTGTATCGTCCCCGTATATGTGTATCGTCCCGTATATAGTGTATCGCCCCGGTATAAATGTGTATCGTCCCCGTATATGTGTATCGTCCCTGTATATGTCCCACAGAATGGAGAATCTAAGTTTCTCGAACAGCATATTTTAGACTTGGCTCTGACAAATGGATGTGTATGTTTTGATGAAACTGTGGATTGTGACCTATAGGTAAATGATGCAAATTTAGAGATGATATCAGGCCCATATTGGCCCATACTGATTATAAGGCAGAGCAATAAACAGTGCAACACCAGTGATAATAACCATTGCAGTGTGCATCTTGGTTAGTGTGTGCCAAATCTCCTGACTCTTAGGGCAGGAGGGCCAAATCAAGCAACAGTTTAAAACTTGACCTTTTGTCTCTCTCTGTTCAGGAATGTTGAGGTGACCCATGGACAGCTGCAGCTTAAAGTATGTAGAAGAAGAGATGAGAAAGAGAAATAGACATTTAAAGTGAAAGTAGCATTCTAGACAGGTTGGTGACTTGTTGTTGCTGCTGTTATTTGTAACCTTGTACATACAGTATAATTATACAGAGCAGTAATTGTTCCAACACTTTAATATTCAGTATGTCCTGGAGAGATCTTTAGTGATATGTAATTTAGGCTAACACATACTGCATGTTTGGTTTAATATAGTAGTATGCATCAAGCATATCTGATGTATTGTACTGTACCTTAGCTAATGGTAGGACCTGTTGTAATAATAGCATTGTAATGCAGAGTGTTTGGTACTGTCTGTATCAGTGGTTACAACAAGGGTGTCAAATCAAGTTGGGCTTGATAGAAGATCCATGTTGCTTGGGGCGAATAAAAAGAAACAGAATCTTTTAAGTTGACTACAATTGACTAAGTTGGTAAAATTAATGCAAGTAATATATTTGGAATATTTGAATTGACAACATATTTGAGAAATCTTGGATCATTAATGCATTTATGTTAAATGAGAGGAAAAGAAAAAAGTTAAAACTGGCAGTTGATGGAATCATGACTCCTACGGTATCAGGCAGGGGGAACTCAAATCCACTCATTAAGAGAAGTCCAAAAGCTTTCAAATACCTCAAGAAAGAACTAACTGGATGATTGGATTGATCTCATACTTGTGCATGTTGTCCTGGGATGATTAGATCATGAAGCCTATAGGTTACATGAGGGAGTATTGTTTTATTTGGTAGCAGCTGATGGAGTCATCAAATGAGAGTCTAGCTGCTTTGTTTTACTTTGCTTTCTTGTTGTATAAACAGTTTATTAATAACAACCTAGAACTATATTAATTAGCTAACAGTCTTTAAATGTAGTGTGGTATGTAAGTGCAATCACACCATGCCAGTAGTTGCTAACATTTACAGTATGTAGTCTAAGTGATGAGGGTAATCTATGGAATACAATTAGCTTGTACAATGTGTATTTGCCAAATCATTTACTGTTCAGAATTCTTTGATTCAACCAGTGCTGTAGACTCCTTTTCTAAACTCCTATGCCTGTTATCTCTAATCTGGGATGTGTGTTTTCTTTGGCTGAACAGGCGGCAGTGAACACAGGTTATTTTAATATTTGCCACGAGGAATTAAAATTTGTTTCAGAGATCCTCACTGCAGTCTTAATTTCTATTTTACCTTGAAAATCATGAGGTTCTGAACTTAAGACCCTGAAGAGCCCAGTACCTTGAAGTTGAAAGCAACCAGCCTGATCAAAATTGTGACCAAGGCTGACTTTCTTTGTGCCTCCTAACCTCTTTTAATCTTTGCTGACCTCAAAGGAGAACATAGGGTGAAGGTCACTCAATTGCTAGAGGACTAGTCCATCATCTAACAAAGAAACCTATGCGTATCCAAACTGGTCATTGGTCAATGCAGGCCATACCAGATCATCCTAGCAAGCTGTAAACTATAGCTTTGGCCTTGTCCACGCTACACAAGGCCAAATTGGTCACGACCTTTTGCCGCCAATGGCAGTTATGAGTATAAATAGGTCTAGCGTGGTCTGATCATGTGGCATTAGTTGTACTAAAAGCTAGTTGGAAGGATCTCAAAGTACAGGTATATTTACAATCATGGACTGGAGGGATCTTGTTAGTCTTTGAGTAGTTGTTTACTTCTCTTCATCACCATCAACATCTTTTAGGAACTGTGGACATTCTAGTACATGGTATGTCTTTTAATTTTTCTCCAGTTTTCCTTGTATTGTACAAACTATACCATATTCTGCAAATATGCTTTGTGCAATCAGCTTTGGTTATGGTACTTTGTGAAAGTTGGAAGGGATCTTAGTATTCTAAACATGATTCATCAACATTGCTTCAGTGTTGATTCATTGCACTCACTTAGTGCTTGTGAAGATGTGACATTTGACTACCTATCCACAATCCTTTTTAAGTAGGAATTAAAAGAGTTATTACAGTTAGTGTAGTTAACTTACCATTACCAATATTGATGAAATGTATACATGTACAGTATGGATTGTTCAGCCTCATAGAGATAAGAATTTGTGCATACCTGCATCAAGTTGCATGGGCATATATTTTTAACACCTTGCTCACATTTATTACTGTAGCTACTTTAAAGACTTCATCATGATTCTCTAAATTTCTGTCCATTTGACACTTGATTTTTGATTTCATCAGGAGTGCCTATCAGTCTCAATCTGTAGTAGTAGACATCAAGGACCCAGGCTACATCCCCTCCCTTAAAAACTCCTGGATTAATCATTGCATATAGACATTACTTTATGTATTTAGTTGTATATGTCTACATTTTACCTTTCTTGTAATCTCATTGTTAAAGAAAGTACCACCTCTCCATAACGTCATTGCAGGGAACCTTTCAACACTGAAAGAAATGAATAGGCTGTTAGGATATAGGTATAGGTCATATGTATTTTTTTTATACAGAATGGAGTTGCCATCTGTCACTATGGTGCGTTGCTAACTAGGAACTAATCAATTTGGCTTGAAAATTAAAAAATGTTACCAATTGTTTTACAAAGGAGATTGAGAAAGAGATGTTATACTAAATTGTTAGATGGCACAGTTCTGATAACAATCTTGTTCAGTTCAGTTATCCCAACACACCAATGAGCTTCGTCAACAACTTCATAATGACCTAACTTAAGAAAATAGGAGGACCATTAATTTGCACAGTAATTACAGTATTTATGAAAAGGGTTACTTGCAAGCTTTGTATTCTGTGCTGTTATTTAATCTGTCCTGGACTGCATTATTATTATTAACATAATTACTTTTCAAGTGTAATTTGTCAAGCTTGATGAGTTGGTTTGGTGAGATTTCATCAACTGATATGATAGAGGTTCTCACCTTAGAAAATTCACTAGTAGCTGAAAATAGTGCATCTTGCATCTTAGCTAAGGCAATAAATCAATGTTAAATATATAGTGTAGGCTCCATTTAACAGAAGCAGAATACTTGTATTAAAGGTAAGTTATTATTGTAGTCAATTACTTCACCACACAGCCTTATAGCATGCAAAGATTTATACAAATCTAGTACGAGTTGCTGCATTGTTTTAGCTACTTCTATCATTCTAAGTTCACTTTTGGAGCTTAGACTTTGACAGTGGAGGGAAGTTACTATTCTCATTCTGCATCAGGTTGTTTGTCAAGTTCAAATGAGTCTATTATTCTTGTTTTACTATATTCTCTTTGACCCAGTAGTGTTGGTCCAATAGTGTTTTGAGTCAACCAATTTACTATTGTACCTTCCTAAAACTATGAAACCAATTGGTGTTGTGGGTGAAGCTGCTAGCCCCCCATCCCATCATTGCTGGTGTTGTAGGTGAAGCTGCTAGCCCTCCCCTCCCATCATTGCTTTTGTCTTATGGAAGATTGTACTTCTTAATTAACTCGGATGATTTCAATGACTGTATCACATATACCTCTCCTCATGCACAAATAAACTGAGATATTGGGATTTTGTATGTATACATTCATGAAGCAGTAAAATGCAACCACTTGGGTTTTTAGATGAATACATATTGGACCCAACCATGCATGTGCATACTCTTCCTGTATTATTTTAGTTTCATTTAATGCAAAATATATTGTAGTATTGGTGACTGCATATATTGATGTTATTTTGTTAATCAATAACAAATTAGTCACATTGCAATATGTACCTGACAGCTGGATAGGTTTGACAGAACTGTAAGTTCTTAGATTTGTGTATCCATAAAGTAGTATTCTGATACGTCGTGTTCAGTCAGCTGCTTTAGTATACTGTGTACGTAGTTGTAACTGCATGGGATGATGGGCGTGCTTGTTCTTTCTATCAGCTTTATTGAACTATCAGTCTTTATTCTTGTTCATCGTTGTGTGTTAAATTGGCACTGAATGCACACTTTTGCTGGATGATATTGCACAAAAAAAAAACAGAAGTAAAAATTGAGTGGAAGCGTCTCTAACTGGTCATGGTTGGTTTTGTAACTTTGTAAAATTATCATTCCATGGAACTACAGCATTTCCATGCTCAGTTTACCAACATTGTTCTGTAGTTGCCCATGATCATGAACAAACTAAACATGCTTATATCATTCAGTTCATTATTAATTTTGGTGATGGGTTGTCATGCCCCCCCCCCCCAATAAGATATAACTGATCTGGCAAAAAGAAACAGTTATTAATAATAGCAGTTTGTTATTTATTGGATTTATTGTGGGTCTGATCCTTTCTCTTGGAGTATGTTCCAATTGTGGAATGAATAATGTTTCAACTCTCCATGAACTGTACAGTGTGTACAGTGCACAATCTCTAAGTTAAAAGGATAATAACAACTTAGCAAGGAACACATAGTTTCACAAAAGTTCCATGATAATTGTTATCTTCCAAGATGGAACATTGCAATAGATTATGAGCAGGAACTTATACGATATTTGTTCCTATAATGCTATCTAGAGTGTTCCTTTGACAACTGTGCAAGTTATTAATGTTAACGTTGAATTAAAATATCTGGATATTTCATCACTCATACACCTAGTCAGTTAACCAAACTGGGAGCTGCTATTCAGAGAGCTCTCCATTTAGCTAACTCACAGTAGTACTTACTCCTCCTTAACTGCACAGTGATTATATAGCTGGGTATGCGTACTGTATGGTCCACTGTCCCATTCCTTATATACTGTACAGTAAGAACAGTACACCTACTGTATGCAGTATATATTTACCTCTGGTCAAAGTACTAAATGTTCTATGCATTCCAAAAGCCCTATGGATATTAAGCCATATGGCATTTGCTTCTGTGTATGTAATATACAATCAAAAGTTGACCTCTCCCTGTTAGTGGCTATTGAATAAAAGGAACAAAGCAATATGTACAGTATATGCCTGTGGATCAGTATGGAATATTTTCCCAACTGACACTGTGAAGCATGCATATAAGTTTAACATAATTTGTACGGACTTTGATGATGTAGTTGTATTAATATTTCATTGAAGGTTACAAGTTCACCTTCTGACATAAACTTATATATATAGGAATCTAAGCTACTTGGAATTACGTTGGATTTTGTTAAGTTAATTTTCTGTAGTTTAGAATAGCTAATTGATGGGAATGACTCAGCATTTCTCTGTTGGGATCAGTATTAAGCATACATGTATAAATTTATCCTAAAATGTATGTGCTGCCTCAATTCTAGAGTTACATAAAATAGAGTATGACCATCAATCACACAGTAAAGTAACATATGTAGGACGAAAAACAAGTATTGACATTACCTAAGAAGGAATTAGAGCACAGAGCTTCAATTGTTGGTTGTGAATACCTTTTTACTTATTTGGTGTAACTTTTAATAAAAACAAACAACCACATGAAATTGAACTGTTACATTCTAAGGATCGAAATAATTAACCATACCACAGCAGGAAGTCACCATGGTGACTTAACTCTTTGAGACGTGCCTACAAACTGACATCACAATTTCAACTCATATTAGTGTTGGTTTATGATAATTTCTCTGTTATATCAGTCTTGCTTTTAATTACAATTCTAGCATATACTCCTAAAATCATTGAGTTACAACAAAAGTGCCAAGAAGACTTCTCTTCGAAGGTTGAAAAGGTCAGACCTAAATTAACTCTAGCCATTTCTATGAATTATCTGCCAGTATTTGTTATAAAACACTTAACCACAGATCATTTTTTTGGACCTTTGCATAAAAAACAAGGGTGAATCAACAGTTATAAAAAGTGACATATTTTATGTTGCTATTCTTACATTTATCGCTTAATTATTATTTAATTCTAACTGAATCTCCCCTGATTTAAATTCTCTCCCTAAATTATCCTTTAAAATTATACAGTTCTTAACCTGTTTAGGCTGCTTTGATCCTGATAGAGTGTACAATACATTTAACTGGGCTTAGCCTGCCCCCATTTCCCTGCTAATTAGCGGGGGTCATACAAGGGCCATGTAATAGTATCCAATCATGTTATGAATAGACACTCCACTGTGCTGTAGGCTATTTCACGCTAGCTATGAATATTCATAACTAAGTACCTTAACTGGCTACTGGTCAGTTCTTGTTCTGTTCCAAGGTGATTGGAAGTGATAGGAGGTCATATAAAGTTCATAGTGACTCACATGGTCAGTTTTGTAAGAAGGTTTTGTTATTCTGACCAAAGGATACCTAGTGGACATAAGCTATAGTCGCAGAAGGGAGAGTTCATTTAGAGTTCAGTTAGGTAAGATGGCAGTCGCAAGCAGCAGCGTACATCACAAGCCTGGTCTTATTGATGGCAGTAGCAAGCAGCAGTGTACATCACAAGCCTGGTCTTGGATTAAGCCACAGATAGAGACTGAGAGCTGTTATAGAAGAGTCTTCTTTGTGATTATCTTTCAGGTACATCGAGGAACATGTCCAACGAACGGGTGTGGCCATCGAGACTCAAGGATTCTGCTTTGTCACCAGTGGTAGGAAACGAGAGTCGCTCACGGTGAGTTACTCTATTCATTCAAGCACAGATGACTCACAGGCAACTGGAATTGACCATCAACACAAAACCTTACTTAAAATAAGAACAATAAAGCAAAACAAATCAAACAAAAAAGAAGGTTTATGAGCATAAATGTTGCTAATAACATCACAATGTTTTCCATTGGGAATGGAGTCATATGCAAGTAACGAACTCGTTAATGTTTGCCTACCATTTAAATATTCTTACCTCAAATGGTAAAGAAACCTTTGTCTATAAATGTCAATTTATCAATACATTTTAATAGTGTGTGAATGCTGGAGGATTAGCTATTTTCATTCAAAACTTCCTTATCAATGTAATTTTAATATTCAGCAGAATATGACAGGATGGTTACTTTAGTCCAATACTGTTTAGTGCATAACTTGTGGAATTACTCATATGTTGTATGGCAATGTATTAGAAGTCCTGTTAAATTGCCAAATGGATAGGTTTTGTAAGTGGTTGTATTTGCATATATGATGAGCCTTGTCTCATGGTGCAATGACTTTCTTGAATAGACTGCACAGAAACTGTCATAAATGACAATGCATTAAACTACTAGGCTTAAACATTGATTGCAACATAAGAATGGTGGTGCAGGCTGAGTAAATAGAATGAAGACCTTAAGTATACAACACAAAGGAGGAGTTCCAGACTAGTGTATTGACTGTCCTTGATTGTCTGTCTTTATGTGTTATGGCAACCCAGCTCTCATGACCCCATCTTTAAAGGAACTTTCTTATCCTTAAATGTTCTCCTACCACTAGTCTTGCAGGTCTTTGAAGAATCATGGAATTGCCTAGAATCAATCTAGCAAGAAATGTCTAACTGATCAGTCAATAATAGAATGGATGTTACTCTACATCAGATGGCCTGAATTTATTAGTTGTAAAATTTTCAGAATCTTGTCCTAGATGATCATCCATTATCATGTTGTGGTTAGATTCAAGATAATTGAAAAGAGAGTCAAGCATGGTACTTCAGTGTCAAATTATCGGACATAAATTATGTCAGAAATGTCAGTTCATCTAACATTACATTGTACCTGTATTGCCCAAATGTCTGTGAATACCAAGTGTCCCAGATTAGAAGTCAGACTCAAGAGTTTGTCCATTGGTGCTAGCTGGTATAGTAGGTCTGGCCTTCCTCTATGTTGTGTGCTGCAGTGAGATACATCAAACATAGACATCTGTTTACCTGGCAACAAAAGTTTCTTCTCTGTTTATTGATTTCCAAGCATTTAGTTATTTGGTGTTTTGTCTTGTTTGAACACATTGTGATGGAAGGTGTGTATGGAAGGTGTATAATTTAGTAGGTTTATCTTGTTGGAATTACCAAACTCCATCCAGGTGTAGATGACAAGTTCTGTCTGGCTATAGACGAGGTTTGATCAGGTTATTACTTCAGGTGCTGACATTCCTATTATTTGAAGTCTTAAACTACTGTATACATGTATGATAACCATGATTGTCTGTCTTTTCTTCATATTTACTTGATATGATAATCTGCAGTCATTACCCAACCCTCTTTCCTCTTCCCCCTTTCCATCCAATCACTCCCTTCCATGTTTTGCTCAAGAGAAAGCTCCTTTAAACATTCTCAGCTTGTGCTAGTCTCACCTTCAACTAAAGGTCTTAGTGGACAGCTTGACCTCGAAGAAGATACCTATTGATAAGTTGGATAGATTTTAGCCCTAAAGCCAGTTAACTTTGCCCTTTTCTGCTTTGCTTATCCCTGTCTAGCCTTGCTGACTTCAAAACAACTGATCCACAGTATATGTGCGACAGTACTCTTAAACAGTACTCTTAAACAGTACTCTTTAACTACCCAGTGCACACAACACAGTACTCTTAAACTACAGAAATTAGTTGAGTAGAAGTGACTGATTTGTTCCTGTAGGGGAAAGAAGGAATATCAAACAGCCACTCAGTTTTACCATCCTACCCTTAGAAGCTGAAAATCTGACTGCACAAAGCTGGGAATAACATCTTTTGTCTGAGTGAGGTCACCTTGTAATTTGTTCTCTTGATTCCTTGCAGAAGATCAAAGGACAAAAGGAACGTCATGTGATGTTATTGTGTATAAGTATTTATGTGCTTAGTTAAACATGTTAGTTAAACTCAAAAACTACATGAATTAACTTCATGCTTTATTCTCACAGAGATCAAATGTTATCTGAGGTCACCACAGGTCAAATTCTAAAATCTTCATCTTCAAGATGAACAATTAACTGCTTAACAAGCAGAAGAATCCCTTCTCATGTCTTAAAGGCCAAACGCTATGTTAGGTCATAAAGTCAACAGAGATAACAGGGATCTGAAGATCTTATAAAACACCTTACCTAGAAAGTAAAGCTTAGGCTATTTTCATACTTGATACATGTGACTCTATTAAAGTAAGTTCAAGGATCCGACATCCTTTGGAGGAGTTCAAAGGTCATCTGATATTAACATGTTTACAGTTTAGGTTAAGTTCAACATGATAACTTGAAAAGTGAAGCTTTTGTAAACTTGATACATGTCATGAAGATGTTCATCCTATTGAGTACAATTGCACTCTTGTTTTCTTTGAAGGTCATTTGATTTGATTACACTATGACATTAAAGTGTGGTAGAACAAGATGTGTAGGTCCACATGGTACAAGAACCTTATGTTAGCTACAGTAAGTACTGATTACTTCAAGTCAGCAGAGGTCAAAGTGAAATGTTTTCTTGTATTCATTCATTGTTACAGGAATCACTAATCTACTTGGATTTCTAGTTATCATATAGACCCACCCTGCATTGAAAGATGTTCTGTTTTGTGAGGTTTGCTCATAAACACAATTATTGGCATGAAAGGATAAGATTGGTAAAATGAGGTACTTGAAGGTTATGCTGCAAACTCTTTAGATCACCCCCTACCCCCGCCACCGCCCCCCCCCCCCCCCCCGCGCCCCCTACTCCCTTCAAAGCAGCTCTACCTCTTTTCTCTTCACTTCCACACCTTTCTTATA
>JAAAKB020250892.1:0-10924 GCA_010014835.2 Apostichopus leukothele | reverse complement strand
TATTTGCGACATATATCACCCGTACATGTACATCGATCAATGGCATGGTGAAATCCCGTGTGAAAGTATGTTGACCCCAAAAGACGCAAATGGTCATTCTAGAAAGTACCGTAATAACAATAACAACACAAGGCCAGTTTGCTCTCTCAGGTCCGCATGTGTATAGCCATTTTTTTCACACATGGTATTATACTGTGCTTGCATTTGTGGGCGATTTTAGCTTTTTACCGTCACGATAAATAGTTCAAAATTTATCGTGATATTTCGATAGCGAAATATCCGTTAGGTCACACCCTTACTAACAAGGTGAAACTTGTTTTTGCAGAGAACAATTTTTCCACACTGTTAGTTGAAAACCCCCATCTCAATATCTTTGCCCTAATTCGAGATATAGTTGATTGAATGCGACCTATTTTTGGCAAGTTTAGGAAGTTGGATCACAGTAGGGGATCTGTGATATCATCTGAGGGAATAATCTACAAAAGCTTTACTTAGGCTGTTATAATCTGCTTGGTAATTCATCCTTGGAAACATCATACATTTGGAATGGTTGTTGCTTAGCCGTCAAACTTCTCATTTCATCAAAACGTTTCTTTTTAATAGAAATATTGTGATCCTCATGTGAGGAATGCTTGACAAATTTTTGAAGCAAAAGCAAAAGACATTTTAAACTGATTTGGCCTGATGAAACCATCAATTCTGCCGTTTGCAAGAAGCCTTCAACAAAACATGACAAAATTTGAAAATTTTTGAATGTTTTATAATTCAAAATGCTACAAGGATGTGGTATTGGCTTATAATATATTCAGAAAAAAAATTTCACCAATTTTGTTAAGGGATCATCTTCATTCATCAGAATACCCATTTAAAGAAAACTGAAATTTAACAATCTGTATGAAGTAATATTTGTCATCATTCTATTAATTAAAACCAACTGTAATGAACAAAAAAAAGCTGATGTTGATTAAAGAGATTACATTTACGGCTTAAATTAACAAATACTATGTTACTTTTAGCATACAGTAATAAACAGGTTTATCAAAAGCAAGTGGAAAACTTTGTTGGAAAAGTGAGGCGGGAGAAGTGAGAAGAGAGCAGGTTCTGCTCTGGGTTCCTCCTATCGATTCAACATTGTACACTTATGCACACAGGGGGCTGTCTAAACTAATCTGAAATCTAATCAAAAGATTAATTGATGATTTTAGTTGCAACTCACTTTGTTTAATAACATAACAGTTTGAAACGCCGTCCTGAATGGGTGCCTTGGAGAAAGCCGAAACCCGTGAACATCGACAACGAACAATAACAACTTCGTTCTTTCCACATGTCGGAGGAATTTGTGGCCCATTCCTACGTTGCAATGAGCGCCCTCAACTAAACCTGGAAGATCGGCTAGACTTATCTGGATTTAAGAATGAAAAAAAGAAAAAACAGGAGGAATGGGTGAAGGTATCGAAAGACGAACAACAACAACAACGCAATGTAAACAACAACAACAACAAACTTCTCTGTTTACATCGTCTCGTTCTTGTCTTAATTTTCATCTCTATTTGTACTGAAACTTTAAAAAATATCTCAATCTCAATAAAAAACAAGATTCAGGAAAAAAATTGTTCCAACACATGAAATATTGTACTTTGCTTTCTTTTTTTGTCCAGATCCATTGGACTAAGATAATTAATAAAACAAATGGTAATACCTGGCGAAGGTCAGAATATTGGCAAACACCAACTTGTGGACGGATGGTCGTGACTGCGAAGGAAAAAAAATCAACAAATCAAATGATAAAATACTGAGCCCAGGATAATAGAGTTTACATTTAATGTTGGAATAAATTAGTTTGTCAAAAGATGACTTCAATTTCAAATTAAACCAATCAATCTCACAAACAAAGGGAAAAGTATATTCATATGAATTAAACGATCATAATCCATTTGAACTAAAATGGCAATAACAAATGGCAAATGCTACCACAATATTACGCACGATTCAAAACAATGAAAGGATGAGTCCGGTGTGACTCAGAATTCATCTAACATATGGTACTGTTCAATCGTTGGAAAGAGAAGGTTTGACAAATGGTGGTGGTGTTCATGTTATAATTACTACGTAGATAGGGTTTCAAATGAACCTCAGTCGGTGTCACTATCCTTGGGATTCACTAGACTATTCCAGTTAAATGAGATGAATACTTTGAGACTCAGCACCGAATGAGTCCTTGCTTCCATTGTATTATTAAACAGAGTGTTTAGGCTACAATATAAACCTTCTTTCTTCATATACAATCATCAATTTTAACCATTTGGCGCAAACATGGCGAGCCATCATCTCCACCGGTGCCGTGTACAGATATGTTTATCAGGTACTTACATTAGAAATATATGTAAATTTATCACCAGGTCAATGAATATTCACTATGTTTATCAGGTATTACATTAAAAATATATGTAAATTTATCACCAGGTCAATGAATATTCACTGTTTATCAGGTACTTACATTAAAAATATATGTAAATTTATCACCAGGTCATTGAATATTCACTTACAAGGATATTCTGCAATCTTTGGTTCACTACGAGACATTGCTTTTAAAAGGGTAGATTTGCCAGCATTGGGAAACCTTTGAGACAAAAAAAAAGAAGCAATTATCATAAAGTTTGAGATACTCAAAGATTCAGTTTCAGATTCTGTGATCATGAAAAGAGTGCACAGTACCGACATTTAATTGGGAAGACATTTCACACAATTATAGTAAGACACATATCATTAATGTTACTTTAATGTTACCATGTTTTTATTTTCAAAGTTACTTTCATATACAAAAAAAAACAATTTCTTCATAAAAATGGATACTGTTGGACGTAATGACCAAAAATTGAACAACCGAAGAAGAAAATTCAAAACCTAAAAGATAAGTACGAGATTAAAAAGAGCAGAAAATTATGATGTCTAGACTTTTAGTAGTCTTGCTAACTCTGAATGCATTCATGGATATTTAAGCTCATTTCTTGTCGTTGTTGTTGTAAATTTGTAAACATTTTCATAACTCACCCGACAAATCCAACATCTGCGATCAATTTTAATTCCAGATTCAGACTAAGTGTTTGTCCCATTGTTCCTTTCCAGTCATTCTCAGAATTACCTCCATTACCTCCATCGGCTACTAGAACTCTCTGCCCGAGTTTATCCAAGTCGGCTGATTGAGAACGGAAAGAATCATAATCGCTTTCACGTTTACTCTCATTCAATGGATGCAGCGTAGTCAAAGTGAAATATCAGCTTTCGGATAAAGAATACATGTACAGAATGCTGTTCCCAATTCCAGCCCCCCTCCCCCGGCCAATCCCCCTCCTCCACTCAGAATGATTCTTCCATGAGAATGCACATTACATTTTCATTGATTAAAATTAATTTTCTTCTCATTGCAAATTTTTTGAGCTTCCAAAATGATCAACAAGAATTTTCTATCATATAACTAATTAATGCATCATTCTAAATACCCGACCTCACCCCCAACCCCACAGAAATTTATCATTTCAAAGGCCATTTTAAGAATACCCAGAAACCAATTGCTATTTGATTCCTTGATGACAATCGCTGTGGCCAAACATCCGACCCTTATGCCTGACACTTCAGTGCACTGTCCTCCATTGGGAACGACCTCTCCCCTGCGGCTTGTATATACGCCCATCATTTCTAATAAATGGATCTGAAACAAAACTAAGCTATGTTTGATATTATACTTTGTAAGAAAAAGTCGCCCAGGAAAGAACCTGGGCACGAAAACCAAACTACCGAACGACTTATCCGCTCTCAACCCCAGTCCCCTTGCATCGGGACTGTGACTGTGTGATCATCGTCGGGTGTGCACCACCATTCCCCTCCCCTCGAAAGGGAACAGATACTAGCTACACATGATCTAATATAGATACAGATATATAGTTATATGAATAATTGAATGTGAGATACAGATGAAATACAAATATATTACCAGTCAATCGGAAACAAAATATGTGTACCTGAATTTGTGATATGAAATATATTATTTCCCTTTTATTGTGTTAATTACGAAGAATGATCGATCGATTGGCTGTTTTGGACGCCGATTGTATCTACGTAAGTATGTAAAATATGTCACCAGCAATGTTTATTTATGAAATCTACCCATTTATTGCTGAAAGTGTAACAGCAGTGCCGACGCCCCCAACAAACATGAAGGGTACTGCCACGAAGGAGATTAAAGATAACATTCCTGTTCCAGACAACCCGTGACCACTGTGGAGAAAGAAGAAACAGGAGCATAGAATTAAGTCAATTCCACATCGCTATCTCCCCACCCAATCAATAATGGAAGAGGCAGCCATGCAATGTGTCCGCCCCCACCCACCCACCCCATCCCTACGCCGTATAAATATCACTTCCAACAACTTGTTTGTATGCAGTCTCACATGAATATTTAGTTGCAGTACCGATGTTATAAAATATCGAAAATACGGTTTTATTCCTCGTGGATCCCTAATATTTTACATGGCAATGATAATTCAAAATTACTATAAATTGGCCTTCACACAAAATTTGTCACCAAGGTTCGTGCGTTACTATACGTCCGCCCTATAGCTACACTGGTTCCATTTCTAAAGTGGCCTCAACATTGCCACCTCTGCCCTTCCTCGTTCTGTATCGCCACACACTCGCACACATAGCTCTCATGTACACCGAACAACACAATTCGTGGAAATAGTGGTATGCTACGAGCATCTATAGTAGCCACCGTAGTTATAATCCCGATGAAGCCCGGAGAGGTTCTCATCGTCAGGAGGGAACACGTGGTGAAGGGGGGAGGGTTGGGAAGTCGGGGTGTCACAGAAATTGAACATGCTCTTGTAGACAAATTGATCCTTCGAACGCTTCATCTTATATTTCCAAACCTATTTATAGCTCTTGAGTCTTGAAGGGCTATATCCACTTTAATGTGCATTAGTTTCACTTCTAAACATTTGTCATTTCTTTATCGAAACCTAAGAAGACTCCAGTATTTAGTCACGTATTATCTATATGTTACTTAGTCTTGTACTTAAAAAAAAAACACGCCACACAAACAGTCCATTAAATATTGGCTTATTTAGTCTAAAGATGGACTCACCACGTACAACCGCCAGCCATCCGGGACCCGTAGAGCATAACCATACCACCTGTAAAGGATGCCAACGCTGACGTACCGGGTGCAGTTGCTATGCTATCTGAAAGATATGCGGAGTAATACGCACCTCCGACCGCACACGATAAGTAGATCACCTGCATAAAAGCAAGGATGAGATATCTAAGATCTGTATGGACTATCTGAATATTGCGCAAATTTCAAGTTTCTGATTATCTATAGGCTATGCTCTTGAACGCATGACATATTCCGTCATATACTATATATGTTATACATATAGCATATGCTATACATATCTTGCATAGCAATGCTAATGCCTATACATGTCTTGCAGAGAAATGCTCATGCCTATACAAGTATTGCACCACAATTTAGAGTAGTGCACGTCCGCCTAAAATGAAGGTGAACCATGGTCAGAAAATAGCCCTATAGTGGACTACCGTATTGATTTTTGTTTTGGTATTTTCTGAGCCATCATCATTCTTTTTGATGCTTGGATGTTAAAGAGGAAGAAATAAACTATTCTGATGGTCTAAAAATCTGGAGGACTGAAGGTGATTTAATGCATTTTAGAAAATCTTGGGTGAAACAAGAAGATACCGCAGCGAGAGCTGAAAGATGGGTTGGGAGCACTATGCTCAACTTTGAGCTCTTTTGGCTCCAAATCTAAACGGCCGGGTGGCAAAAGTTGAATGAGCTGTGATAGCCCAAGCCATCAGCTATCATATGGTGGGTAGGACATGTCAGTTGAAAACTTCTATCTATGCTCTAGTGGCCTTGCAAAGTGACCAATTTAGTGTTTATGTCAATGGAGCAATTAATTAGGGTGCGACACCTTTATGTCATACATGGCAGCGATACGTGCCATAGATAACATTACATATACAAATATAATTAGCAATGAATATATCAACGCTACGTTGAATTACCGTATGTCCTCCAATGAGATTTCGAGAATATATGACAAATGCCTATTTCATTCGACAAGTTTCGATTTCTCTAACCTGTGTCAAATTTTTGTGTCGATCAAGAGCGTTATGTATTGACACTTGAAAAAGTCCTCCCAATGACATTGCGAAAATATTGAGAGATGCCAATTTAATTTCGGCAAGTGACATACCGATTTCTTCCAATCAGAACCTATATACTCTAAATGAAAGGAGAAACTGGCAGATTATTAACTTATCTTATTAACTTCCTGATTGAATAATGTAGTTCAATTGTGTGTATGTATGTATGTGTGTGTATGTATGTATATATATATTTATGATATATATACATATATATAAATATATATATATACCTGCCACCAGTTAGCCATACCGCTCCTCGCCTTGTAAAGGTAAGGGGATATCACTTGAAGCATTTTAGCGGGAAAGACCCTCGATGAAATGGTACAGTAGCTACTGCTGCTGCCCAACGGCTTATTCATAACTAGAACCATTGGAATCTGCAGAAATCCAACCAAAGAACCTGGAAAATAAGACACATAAGGCCCATTATGATCCTTCTGAAAGAGGGTATAAACACATTGAAAGACTCAGATACCATATTACTCTGAGGATTTAGTGTTTAAGTCAATGCAGGCATTGAGTAATATGTATAGTATATACCATAAGTTACCTGACAGGTAAGGCGGCCAAGCGTTGAGGGTCAACAAAGATGTTGCGTTACTGTTGTACGGTGTATAAAGTTCCGTCTTCCACGGGGCGATGACCTCAAGCGCGTAGATTGCTGCCACTAACATCACCGTAACTGGCATGACAGAGACCACAAACGGTAAAGCTAGGACGTCATCAAGTCTGCAAAATGCAAATAATGACATCATGCATATTCATAATGCTGAGATTAAACCTTGAGATATGTCGCTTCAAATAGTATAATCTAAATTGTACATGTCGAACTTTATAGTTTCAGTTAAATAATATGAATAAAATATACGATACACTGAAAGGGTCAGAGGTCATTGGTTTTGCCACCAAATGCAATTGCTAAAATGTCCTAATATATTATTTAGAGGTTCTGCCCAACTTCCCCCCCCTCCCCCACAGTTAAGCTATGAGTAACCAAGAAGTGACTTTTTCATCCTGTTCGAGTGCAATACTGATTACCTTTAATCTGATTTAAGCCATACGATTACTGACGTCATTGGGTGTCACCACGTTCTCAAACAAGATGTCTCAGAGAGATCATGACATAGGTACTGCGCAGGTCTAACAATAAGCATTTTAAAATAAACATTTCACGCCATCAATATTGTCGAACAATATAGGACTCCCATTAATTATGTTTACCACTTACTTTTTGACTCTGTAAGATTTGGTTGGACGAGTCCGCTCACTGACGTAAGATTCCGTTATACCATAAAGAAGTGCGCCACAACAACCTCCAAAGAAAGTTATACCTAAAACCATGCAAATGAGAATACAGGACGATGCTTGGGAATGATTGAAATTCTACAAATAGTATACACTCATATTTAAAATAAAAAAAACTGTACAAATCTAACATATTTCAAAGTACGAACTTCATATATGTAAATGTTATACACCATATTCAAATTACACAGCAAAAATTAATGGCTAGTTTAACAGCCATTTATAATTAACTTCCCTATTACGAAAGGAAATCACCGGAGTGACTTCCCGTGACAAAAACCTAACTCTAGTTGATCAGTTTTGAAAGTACAAGAGAAATTGTCAGACTGGTTTCCCCACCTTGAATATGTATTTAAATTATGCCATTACCACCCTATTGGCGTATATGCGATTAGCCCTCTTTGCAAATAATGAGTCGTGCGGACGTGAATGTTGTAAATTAACTGGTATGACTAGACTATGTATATACCACTGCACATGTGACTTTGATTTCAAGCTTTCAACTTTGTTATACCACTGAAAGGTTAAATACATACTCGCAGTAAATATTATAAATATTGCATATGGGGAAAAAAAACAAATTACACAAATGAAAATATCCAAAATGGCGGCTATAGCACGACAAAGATAAAATCTATACAAAATATAAAAAGGAAAGTCAAAAACCTAACAATTAAAAACGATTGCTACTTTTTTAATATAATAAGGATAAACAACTACTTTTTTAATATAATAAGTATAAACAAACGTTTATATTCTGTTCGTAGCTCAGCATACGGCATAGGCGTACGAGCCACCCCTCCCCCCCCCCCAAAAAAAAAAAAAATTCAGGGGACTCAAAATCAGCGCGAAAGTTGTTAAAAAATTGGGGGGGGGGGAAATGAAATTCAACTTAAACTTAAGCTCGAAAAATATTGCGAAGGTTTTAATACACTGTAGCTTGCACGAAATCTCTTCGATTCTTGCCCAAATCGTTCCCGTTTCTAGCATGAATTGTTTCCGATTCTTACTGAAATCGTTTCCAATTCTTACCCGAATCGTCAACGACTCTTGCCTGAATTTTCGATACATAAGGAAACATCGCGAGATAAAAATTTCATTCAAAATTCGGCAAAAATTGTTGACAAATTTGGACAGCTTCGGGACAAAAATGAAATTTGAATTTTGAAATTAGCAAAAAATATTGCAATCGAATCACTAAAAGGGCACAAAGATGCTTAAGAAAAGATGAACAGCTATCACTGTAAGTTTGAACTCTGATAAACCTCAGACAGGGCAATCATAACGATAGGCACACCGCTAATACAGGCTATGACGCAACTATTGCGAATATTCTTGAACGCTGCTGCGGTTTATGTGGTTCAAACTATTCACCGAGTGCGAGAAGTTCGATAAAATCATACTCGCAAACTGTATCCGAATATCACGACAGTTCTGCGCACTTTATAGCCGTATTTACCGCTTCGTTGAACTGTTGAACAATAGTCGACTGTTGAACAATAGTCGACTCCATCTTGAAGTTCATCAAAATGTCCTCGTCAGTCAACCACGGGTGAAGGTCGAATGAACGCACTCTTACACTATTGTTCATCCATAGGGATATTCATCTTGACAATGTCATGAATCATTGACATATTATTTGCCACGCGCTGCCCCAGACGGAGTTTGTTGTGTTAAACTCATGGGCGTCATTAAATATAAGTTCACAGTGTCTGATTATCTGTTTAATACAGTCATGGGAAGTCGATGCCCTAACATTATGTACGGTCATGAACTAACCTTTTGTGTACTTAATCCACATCCTATAACATTATCCTATCATTCTGTTTTTAGATCAAGGGTTCAAGAACAAAGCTTCACAACGCACGATACCACGTGAAACATATGTTTCTCTCTGTGTACTATTCTTGATTGCCAGATACCAAAAAAATGCTTCTAAAACTGTTTCATTTAAAATATCCATAGAGAAGGACCCCAGACCCGCACTCTAAATAGTGATTTGTTCTTTCTATCTTGTAACCTGCATTTGGTGTCATTAATACCGAATGTGCTGTCTATAATCAAAAGATCGGGCACGACTTATATATATATTTTTAATTTTAAGAATTTGTATGTATAATTTTCGATTTCCCATTTACAGTTTTTATACAATTTATTGTCAGATTGTATATAACATATTTTCTACCCTTTTTATACCTTACATTAACGAATTATATATTTGTATATCATGTTTGTATGTATTTTACTGTAAAGCGCCTTAGAGCAATTTCTGTTTGGATAAAGCGCTATAGAAATTTTGTATAATAAATTGTAAAATAAAGATCACACAATTTTTGCGGGCGTTTCGCGCGCAATACCCTCGTGTTTCTTTCTCCATGTATTATTATTATTCGTCGTTGAATATGCCGAATATGCCTGTTTCTGATCCAAACATAAGCCAACGCAATTATTCGCGCGTTTCGCGAGCAGTAATTTTGTTTCTTTTCTTGACATGATATGCCACATATGCCGAACAACGGACAACCCTCTTAAAAAATTTGCAGCTTCGCGCGCAATCAGTGGGTTATTAGTTATCAACTTATTTTTCACTGGTGAAAACATGCATACATTCAGATTTTCCAAATCTTGCCCATTTTCAAGGATACATGATCATTATTATTGGCTAGCCTATTCCGAAATTACAGAGTGGTCACATTGCATGATAACGCACGATTCTATAAAATGAAATTGTTCTCTGTGTACTTATATTGATCCTGATGCCAGTAAATCCCATATAACAGTGTGTAATTTAAAAATTACATAGGCTACATAATTAAGCTTGGCCTCAAGATCACTTTGGTATGGTAGGACAGTGAGTCTATCATTACGACTGGTTTTCTCCTAAAACACTACTAGCTTCTTAAATAATCGAATCAATATACATTTAAACAGGCTACACTACCTGCATTTCCAACACAACAGACAATACACTAAAGCAATTCACACATAGCATACATTTGGGACAATGGGAACATTTTCATAACTTGCTTAGGTAATCTTAAGTGATTCTGGAAGGAACCGAAACTATAGTTTTAATACACTTATAGATCATGAAACAAACCTGATTGCTTGCATCGACAGCAGTATTTATCTTGTGTACCTTACGATCTAACAGATGGCGTTTTTTTGACCATCATTAACCTCTGCTATTATCCGCATGTTTATTATTTACCAATGTATTATTCCATAACCAAGAATTGTCGCTTACCTGAGTTTGGAATGCCATGACCGATTTGTATCAGGATTTGTCCAGGACACTGGGAATTAGATAATATTATACAACACCTAATTATATTCCGGCCATTTGATTGGTCAATTGCTCGTCGATTGCATGCAAAATCCGCTCTAT
>JAAAKB020250881.1:0-10924 GCA_010014835.2 Apostichopus leukothele | reverse complement strand
GGGGGGGGAGGGGGGGGGGGGGGGGGGAGGAGGAGGAGGAGGAGGAGGAGGAAAAGAAGAAGAAGAAGAATGACAAATAGGTTTGATACTTGAAGCTTGACTCAAAGCTTTACTAGTTTACCAGAAAAAAAATGAGCAATAAATATTAATATCAATATTGATAGAAATTTCATACAAAACAACCTATAACGAAGGAAGGCATTAACAAAAAGAAAGGAACTTAGTATCTAACCCTCTATCCCATCACAGGCAACACACACATATTTATGTCAACAATATCAAAATAATTGATGAAAGTTTGTTGACTGAATAACTGGTTTCTGTTTATACACGTTTTTAAACTGCACAGCGGAGTAAGTAGGCGATAACCTATTGCCCGTTATAATAACCCAGGATTTGACAAAATTTCATGCAAGCTGTGTGGTTTGTTGTCTACAAGTGATACGGCTGCTCCCCCTGTTTCCTTGGGTCTTGATAGATAGCTACATCCTTAATGCTTGGAAAGAGTAATGGCACTGGCAATACTACAATAAAGTGAAAAGGTTGATTGCAGAGCTAAAGGTGGCTAGTACACATAGTACACAGTAGCTGACAGTACGGTAGTTGTGCCAAGACAGGTGAGAGAGGATTGATTACTCGTTTACTCAAAACAATCCCAGGTTAAAAATGATATAAAAATCTTTTAACAAAAGTGACAAGGTTTTTTTGCTTTACAACAGTTTATACTTGGCTTTACCTGTACAAGTTGTTTTGTTGTTACTTCTGCCTTTTCCTCGGCTTTCACGACGCCTATGCTGCCCCTGAGGCCTTGATCTAGGTTACCTGTCTCGGTGAGGTATGGGAGTGCATTGCGAAGACACTGCAGTAAACCAAGGCACATGTGTGAGCTGAGATTGGGTGTAACAGGTACACAAATCACTGCAGAGAACAACAAAATAACAATAAAAAACAAAACAATAAAAAATATCAAATACATATATTTATATATGCACACTAACAATTTTATGAAAGTAGCAAAATTACTTTAACATGCCAACAATACAACTGTTGCATTTCAAAACCAAAAATCAAGAGTTAATATTATGTGTAATAAACAACATTCTAATGGCAGATTCAGAAAGTTCTAGCCCAATTTGCATATATAATAATGAGGGCAGCATTTGTGATTGCAATGACCAGGTGACAAACCATTAAAACGATTGATTTCAAGAGAGCCATTGCTGTTCATCACTGTATGACATCAGATTTGGTTCTGTCCTTTGAATAAATTCAAAACAACTTCGTTTACACTGCTGCACGACAGTCGCAATTTCGTGGGAGTGAATTCGATTTCCTCCATATCTGAGAGTGTGGTCGGATGCTAGAGGGCACTCTTGTCCGTCAGATGGGGAATGTTCGGTGGTAGTTTCAGGGAGGCAGGAACGGGTGTGACAATTACACACCCGCCTCATAGTTCTCTGACCACTCATTACAAAAGATAAAGGCTGGATAAAAGACGACTCTCGTCCAAGATCATATGAACGAGGTTTCTAAAGAAGGTAATTCTGTTGGCTTTTTTAAGCTCTCGGAGAAATTTGCTAAACTAAAATATAACTGAAAGACTTACTGAGGAGAGTCTGAACCAGCATAGAGAAGTAGGTAGATGTCTTACGACCGTGATGACAAATCAATACTAATATCTTAGCAGCTGATCTCCTGGTAGCTGCAGACGGACTCTTCAGATTCGGGTACAAGACTTTCATCAAGTTCTGTTAGATCGGTCAGAAAAATTAAAGTTTAATGCGATGATATTATAAGAGGTCACTGGACACAACATGTGATCAATATTTCGAGTAAAAACCTTGCAAGTTGCCCGGACTGTAAAATGATGCTTACTGGTAACCTTAAGAATACCGAGCAGAAAATTCAGAGCTAGGAATGGCCTTGAGATTCACTCGAGGCATAAACAGCTTTGACGAAATGACAAATGTGTGGTGAATTCTATATTCTAATGCTACAAATGTCAAGAAAAGTGAAAACTCAAAGAAAATTCCATCAATGTTTTCACTTGTGATGTGACAATTGTTAGCCTGCTAATATAATACACATCTTCTTCTGCTGGTTATCTTATTTTAATGCTAGTCTCATTGCAAACCTGTCTATGCAACCACCATCCACAGGGGGAAAAAATTCTCATTAAAAATGTATTCATCTAACCCTACAAAAAATCAAAATCAAAATTATAAATAATTATATTTATAGTATAAATTTTCTAAATTAATTACAAAGTGATATTTGAACAAAAGAAAAGAAACTACACTTACTTTAACTTCCGTGTCAGTCAAAAATGATCCGAGCACCGGTAACACCTTCTCCGTGAAAGCTGCAAGTGCTTCCTAAAGAATCAAAACAGAAATTTACAATTTACTGAAAATTAATCAAAAACAGAAAACCTCCCTAGAAACAAAAATATCAAATTGTTGCCATTGTGTTGCAAATCAGACATAATAAAACAAAGAAGAAAAAACTTTAAATGACCAGAATACCAAGAGCTTTTTTCTAATAATGGTCTACTTGAATTATTCTTGAGCCTATTGTGTTTTAAAGGTGTGTTAATGGGTCCTTGTGCAGAAATAAAACAATTGGTTTCTTTGTTCCGTGTTGGTTTAGTACAAAAAAATATCTTTTTTAAATTGTTATTACCTGTAAAATATCTGACATAGATTGTAAGGATATCTCAAACTGAAAATACAGAATGATTTTAAGACTTATATTACATTGCGGTTCCTTCCTCTTTTCATTAAATCACTCTAACAGACCTGAATTGCGTCTTCTTCACGTCTCGATATCTTGGCAATGCACGGCAGCAGGTTGATGATGTATGGCCGACACTTCTGTGGTCTGATGAAGGACGCCACCTCTGCAAATCGCCAGAGTGCAGCACGCAGGCTCTTGGATGGTCCATTCTGTCGTGGATAAATTAAAAAATTGTCGTTTTAAATTCAAAGATATGAAAGTTTGCAGATCCCATAATGATTTGGCTGTAACAGATTGTAACGATACTTTCAAAATATTAATCGCACAAGACAAAGCATAAAACAAGGAAACTTCACAGTCACACAAAGTAGAAAGCAAAACCATTATGTGATAATTAAATGTTAACAGACCTTCTCAACTTAAACTACCAAAATGAACACCAACATCTGTTCTGCCTATGGCATAAAAAGTTGCTCAAAAAATTAAAATCAATAATGCCAAAAAAATGCTGGTGAGGTTGACCTTAATAATGAGTTCTACAAATGTGTATGCACTTCAAAAAGTTTGCAAAAGGAGTGTTTTAAAGATATGAGCACACTGGGTGCAGGCTAGCAACCAACAAACCAAGCGAGCAACCAAACCAGTTAATGTAATACTTAACTGGGGTTGAACACAGGTACATACAGTATACATGTACAAATAAACTGTACAAGTTAGACAATAAATAGCCATTTCAATGTCTGACCAAAAAATAAAGTTTGTAAAAAAACAAATTTTCACATATTTTATTTACAAAACTAAGAATCAAGAACCTGAAGAGAAGTTTCAGTGAAACAGACACACAGACTAGCAGACAACGGCGAGACATAAATGCTAATGGAGGTGTCCCACTACAGAGCCCTAGTTGGACACACAGTAGTTTAACCAGGCAAGCTCATAAACAGAGCATGGATGGTCTCGTTTCAGAAAATAATCCACTGGAGAAATTTTGCCCAGTGGCAAGCTAAAGCCTGATAGAAGGGACGGCATATCAACAAAGCATCTCCTTGGGGGTAAGACCGGATTAAGTTTTTCACAAACTACGGCACTGCTTCCCTTTAGGCGATATAATCTTGTCTGAGGAGAAGTATGCAAGACTCTAGAATTATAGGGATAAACAAACTAATGCAGCTACAGAATATGCCAAGGAAAAAAAAATTGCCATTATAATAACTGAAAAAGGATTGCCATGGGCAAAAATAAAATTCCTTACCTTTTTAATTTCTTTGTACAATTCCAGTTGCGTCCTACTTAGACTGGTATCGAGAGATGCCTGCAAAGAAAAATGTTGTCTTTTACTGCTGAAATGCTTTACTAGAGAAAACTGATGCAGAAAATATGTTGAATAAATGTGCATGAGAATCAAAAAGTCCATGCACATATACAATTTGGGATTTTCATTACACTTGGTTTGTGAGGAGTTTATCATTATGAGCAAGTTATGCAATATGCATATAAATGTATAGATATCTCTCAAGTGATCTATACACGTCGCAATGTAAAGAAATGTTTTCTGGTTTCATTAATAGCAAATCTTTGAATTTCATCCACCGTTGTACAAGTTGAACGGATTATGTTTTCAGGTATTTTCATATCTTACCTTGTTTTCTGGGTATAATATATCTCACTCACCTTATAAAATGTTTCATATCTACAGTAAGATACCTTATCTAAGCCTTACATTTTCAGGTGCCTAAATATATTACCCTATGTTTTCATGTACCTTTAATATCTTACCTTTATGTTTTTACATACTTTATGCTACCATACAGTTTCAAGCACCTTGTGGTACCCTTTTACTGTGTGAATATGGCAGTTCCACTACATTGTGCAAAACAGACATTAGGTACAGTACATATGTAAGTACAGATGCTACTAGCCAAAGACAATCAAACATGTAACTATGCAGGTTATACCTCCACACTATGTAAGCAGTAGCTAAACTAAGTTAACCTTTTCTTCACCTTTGAACCCCAAACTGCATTCTTGACTCTAAATTGACCTAACCTACCCATAAGCCTATTCATGTATTATCCAATATCACTGGCACTACTAGTAAACACAGCTACATATTTAGGTCCTCCTCTAAGCTCACACACTGTGTAGACGATAGTAATTTATACTAAACGTTTTGCACTTGTACTGTTGATTATACGGTTCATAGAACTTATCTTTGACTCATATTTGAACAAAAATAACTTTGATTTGCAAGCTCCAAACAGTTTGTGATGCATGCGTCCCTCAGCTTGTGATCGAAAATAAGTTGGATAAAATTACTGAACTGTTTAATACCAACCTTTATGATCTTATTCAGACATTCCTCCGCCTTCAGCCTTATGTCAGAATTTTCGCTGTTACAGGCGACAAAAATCAGCTCAAATGAGATTGCCAAAAATTTTGGGAAGTCAGCAACAGTCCTTGAAAATGATATACAGAGAAAAAATATATAGATAGATATGAGGATAATAGTAGAAATATTAATTGTGGTTTCTACATGATTGACCGTGTTTGCATAAAAATTATTATTCACATCACATCCAACGATCCCTGGTTACACAGTATTCAAGTCACTGTGGCTGCTGCCCCCAGAGAAGAAATGGCTGTATAGGGAGCAGCACCAACTATGCACAGAATAGCTGAGTGATGGGCTTATAACCCAGAGGCAACTGGTTCCAATCCCTTTTCTAGCCATAAATGTCTTTGTTCTTTTCCTTTGTCTCAAACTTTCCCAGTCAGTTTTCCATTATTCATTTACTTGAATATAATTTTATTTCCTGTTAGACCTACTAACTACACATGATACATAGCAACACATTCTTACAAGAAACTGTGCTATAAATGGATACCTACCACAACAAACTACACTCAAGTATAGAAACCCAATACTGAAAGATCTGAAGGTACTGTATGTGCAGACAAGCTCCAGTCCTCAAGGGGCTGAATAACTGTTTCACTGTACAATAGTGCAACACAATTTGAGAGGGTCGGTATTAGAGACATACAGATGTAAGTTGGGGAAGGGGGGGGGGTTGCAAGTTAACTTTGGGGTCAAAACCACTAGTGCCTCTACCTTCTCCTTGCAGACACTGCTGAAAGCTATGCAAGTACTACAGTGTAAAATCTATGGATGTTTGTATCAACCGTTTGAAAGAAACGGCACTATAAAGAAATTAAGGTCTCATTCTAAACAGAGTACTTAGTACTTACTTGAAGTTAGAAGCACATATACCATCAGCGACAATCGACAGGTGCTGTATGTACTCCTTCTTAGAAAGCTGACTTTTCCTAGAAGAAAGAGAAAAGAAGGGAAATTGGGCATTTAATCCACTCATAGTTAAAAGTAGATACACACATGTATATCTTTGCAGAGTACAAACTCTTGGCTGTTGAATCAAATACTGTAGTTTGATGCAATGAACAGTATGCCACAAAAGATATATTTAAATAGAAACATCTTAGTCTATTCAAGACAAGCAGAGACACTTAAGGGTCTCTAGAGAGACACTGTCTGTACCAGGACTTACTGTACAGAAATGACACAAGCATATATTTGACCTAGCCAATTTTGCATACAAGAATTGGGACTAAAGTTGTTCATCGTTGTTAGATCTACACAGGAACTTTAAAGATAACTACTGCACACTTAATCTGGTAAGAAGGGATCCAGACTCAAGGAAAATTTTTGATGGTACTTTTCTATACTGTAGCAGTCATTGGTCATCAAGAATGATTTAAGCTGATATCTTTAAATGTAACATTTTGTTTTTACGATTGGAAAACAAAACTGACTCTTTGCAACAGCAAGCAACTGGTCATAGATCTTTATGCGACTGTACAGTGTTTAAGTTGGAGCCTTCAAAAGTTGCCCTAAGCTATTAAAATTCACTAAGATGTGTTAGGATACACATCATATCCAATGTTGTATGATACACACTGCCTTACTAAGCTTGAGTGGTATTCTGTGAGTATCTCATCTCTACACACTGTATGCAGCAGTACTTCAGATCCAACGTCTTGTGAGATTTACATCATGTGCACTGATTAGCAGACACCAATACTGTAGCACCACATATAGGCTTCTATAGTATGGTACAGTACTACTGTACAGTAATTATACATAAGGTGTAGGTAAGACATACAGTACTTCAAATTTTTGTCATTATTGGATAACATCGTCCTATTCCTATAGTGTGAAAAGTTAATATGTCAGCTATGAGCTACATGACATGGATAGAAATCTGAGGATGCTTGAGCAGATGAAGAATTCTCTTTTCAATGAGCAGAACCACTATAGTAAAGTTAATACATGATGTGTATCATCTTACTGAGATACAATGCTTGTAGAATATAAGTGGGCAATCTCAAAATATAGCAAGTCTCTCCAGTATATATGTCTCATAAAAGCTGTTGTTCAGATGGCAAGAATGATCCCAAACTGTAGATCATGATTTTGGAATTGTGGACATCATTCTCCAGAGCTGTGCACGATGAGCAAAATGCAAATGACTAGCTGCTAAGATCAGGTTCCACCTTCCACACAGTGAATAAATGGTACATTGATTTTGATGTTGATTTTCTTAACAACAATTGGCAGAAATATATTTGCAAGTGCCAGTACATAAATAGCCAGAATTTTTGAGAGTGGTTCATTATAATATCAAAACATCTATGAATAGTCTGCACAGAGGAACATTTTAAGTTTCATAGAAATTTCTAGCAATTTTTGCAAATCAAATCAAATATAAATCAAATCAAAAATATATAACATTACAATCGTTTGGTGTAAAGACACCCATGCTAGATTTGTTACCACTGAATGAAGTTTAAATTTGACTTCTAAAAGCATGAATTTGCCATCCAGGACACTTTGCCATATAAATTTGGTACTATTGTGTATTAAATTATCACACAACCATGGTTTGGGACTCTTTTTTTGCCATAACTTTGGACCATTTGCTGTTATTCAAATAAGCAATTTTTGTTCAAGTTCATCCAGCAGACAAGTAGTTTCAGAATATTCAAAACATCATGCATGATTCCTAAGAAAGAAGGACGCTTCCTAGAATTGTTTCGTTGCAGAATTATTACATAAGCCTCGAAAAATAATATTTTGTTCCCAAGTATTAAATTAATATTTTCCATTGATCGGATTGGCTTTTAGCCCGCAAATAGCTGTCTGAAATACATAGGTTGATTTTAAAGTGTAGTTTTAATCTTGATTCAAGACATTTTAGCATGATGTTTGCCCAGTTATAGGCCATTACAGTTGTCTGGTAAGCTATTCCTATACCACTGTAAGTGTAACCTGTGTAAGCAGACCTTTGGCCTGGATCATGGTCAGGCTTTCCTCACATTTAGAAAACATAAATCAATAAAACTGCCCTAAAATTGATATTAGTACCACACTTCTCAGGGCCTAAGTCAGGTATTGGCCTAACAACAGTAACATTTTAAGTAAACACTGTGATCAATATTATTGCTTATGTATGCTTAACAATAACACTGCACAGTAACATAGCCTACTGGCTAATTAATGCATATTAATGCACAGTGATTTTTCATACAGGCGTGAAACGTGATCGCTCTCGGATGATAACAACTCAAGTACTCTGCATAAGGGCTCATTATATTTGTAATTTATACTGGATTTATGGTTAGTTTATCACTAGTAGTCTAATGCCAAACGTTAGGATCAGCATGGACCAACATTTTGTCTTAACTATGGTAGCCTATACTCACTTAGAATCCACAGTTTCGCTCGAAGAGCCTTGCTGGTGACTTTTCAGAGCCTCGAAAGCTCTTGCCAGCTTCTCCATATTCGACATACTGACTGGCTTATTCATAGTTGGCTGCCTGTCAATGTAAGTGGTTCATATTCAACTTCGAATAAGTAACCGATTAAGCTACAACTGGTACAAGGGTTTCTGTTCTGTAGCTATTCATGTGGTGTTTACTTGAATAGAAAGGGTGTTGACATACGTACGTACGTGTATGTAGGCTGCATACATATGCCTGGTGTGTGTAGGCTACAATATGCACAGAACTTCGCTATTTAGACGACGTACAGTACACATGGAAATTACCTTCTGGAGAGGTGTGAAATTGAAACACCGGGTTGAATATCAAGTTGAATTATGAGTTCACTTCATATTTGTTTAGAGAGGGAGCTATTTACAAATGGTGAGAGTGGGATGGACGGAAAACGGATCAGAAGCCATGTCTTGCTTCTCAAAGTGACGAAATTTGGACTTTTGTATCTCGAAAGTTGGACTCTCTTCTCAAACGTTCGACTTTTGAAGCATGTTTCAACTTTTGTCTAAAATAATTGACAACTTTATCAAAAGATTTCAACCGTGCTTTAATTTGAAATATATTTTGAACTTTATATAAATTATAAAGAAATCTCAATACAAAAAGTCCTGGCAGTATTATGGAGACAAGTGTAAACAAAACCAACAGAAAAGACAAACAATAAGTGCTTTCATAGAATAAAATATATAATTTGAATGACATATTTCATTGTAAAACTATACAAATAACATATTAAAAATGATATTGCACACACCTACTTTATGGTGTGACGAAATTTGAGTTCTTTATTACCTATTGACAAATATTGAGTCTGCATCAAATGATCTGTCTCTGCATGTTTTCTTGTGTACACAAACAAGTTATTTAGTTTAGTTTAGTAGAAGAAAAAGGATCAGGAGGGATAATCAAGTCCCTTGGGAGAGGAAAAAAACCGAAGACGTGAAAATTCGGCCCGATTACAATGCTTAAATTGCTTGTCCAAAGCATTCTTAAACCCATTCACACTACTTGCAAGTACAGCTTTCTCAGGGAAAACAGTCCATTCATTCACAACCCTATTAGTAAAAAAGTTAATTATGCCGAATATTTATAGGTTATAGTCTAGAAGGATAGCACTGAATATCTATAACTCTCGATTTTTCTTGATAAATTCCTGCTTCAAATGTTATGAATATAGTCTAGCTTATTGATCTTAACTTTATACATTAACCAAGTACAGGCTATTATTAGTTACAGTACAACTTAATTTAAAAAATATCCAAGTGTTTTTCTTCACAAAATAGACATCATGAATGGTTATATAGTTTGGTTGCCTAATTTCTGTCTAAAAATCTGATAATTAATTTAAAAAAATGTATTGATAGAATTTAATAATAATATCTGTTTGTAATATTGCAATGGTGTGATACTTATAATTATACATGAGTTTGAAGATGATATCTTAAAACTTGGAATGCTTAGTAAAAGAATCACTTTCGACTACATTGGGTACCTATCAAATTCACTACAGCCATTTGTTTACACTGCATAATTTGTTCCCCCCGAAAATAAAAGAAAACTGTTGTATTACGTGAAAGTCTAGCTCCAAATAGAAACCTGGTCCAATAACCCGCAAAATTGCCCAATTCTGCGGGTACAAGTCAGTCTCCTTGAGGTAAAGCAATTAACTGTCTCACTTTGCTAGCCATGGGTGTTGCATTTCACTCATAGTTGCTTTATCTTAAGATCACTCAGGCCATTCGCACTTGCAATGACGGCCGATGATAAACAATGATGTAGAAGTGTAGCTCCCACACGTTTAAGCAATGAATACCTCTCAACCAAGATTAAGCGGGATTATATAGTTAGTCTTGTGGTTTTTGCTTCATTAGTTACAAGAGCCATTCCTTTGAATATTTTAATAAATGAACATATTCCAGTTTTGACAAACAATGCCATCTATCAATATGCTTATATTACGTTATTAAAATACCAGTATTAACAGATTGCCAATTTTGCAGGGTGTTAACTTCTTTTTTTTTGACTGGTACATGAACATGCTGTTAAGATATGTCCAGTCACACTTCACACTATGTGTGCATAGCTTTGGTGAAGGTTTTGAACCAGATGATATCAAAAAATCATGACGGGTACTTTGAAACTATCCCCTTCCATACATCTATATACATAGGTCTAGTATGGCATTCTATTGCTATATGGGATATGTTTTCTACATGGGATATGTTTCTATATGGGATATGTTTTCTACATGGGATATGTTTCTATATGGGATATGTTTTCTACATGGGATATGTTTCTATATGGGATATGTTTTCTACATGGGATATGTTTCTATATG
>JAAAKB020250870.1:0-10926 GCA_010014835.2 Apostichopus leukothele | reverse complement strand
ATTGTATTATGATAATAACTTGATAGATTCGGAAAAATTGAGGAAAACGGCGACTCAACGCAAAATGCTGCTTTAAGATATCCATATGATGGTAGTCACGACTTTTGTATTGTAGAGTGAACATGAGGCTAGCCCTGATCACGTTTAACACTAGAAGTTTACTCTATTTTAATATAATAATATTCATCAGGCAGTCATTTTTATGACGCTTAAGCAACGACAGATGTGGGAGAATCCCGTTAGGGCTTATGGATTACAACTTTTATAGTCAAGTGGCTTCCAATTCAACATTTTACCTCAAATTTGGCATATTATCCATTTAGAAAGTCATTTCAGATGGAAAAACCATAGATTGCTCTCTAAAACCCACTTTACAATGACCCAGTCAGGGACAGAACCTCCCCATTGCTAAACCTCATTGCTTGAAATGCCACCGCATTTATCCACTCTGGTCACAGCACCGGTATCTAAGATGTAACTTTTTAAGATATTTCATCTCACAATCCATTGTTATCATGTATTTCCAGTTTTAGAATTAGAAATGTATTTTTGTACAGCGGGAATTAAATTCATCCCATTACAGAGGAAGCGTTGTTATTCACCTTTATTCGTGTAAAATGCCGGCCACTTAAATCAGCCAAGTGAATCACCTAAATCAGAAAAGTGAAACAAAATAACAGGACAGACAGACTGACATTTTGTGAAGTATATTTCTGTATTGCAAATTACCATGACATCTTATGCCTACCTTATATGCAGTAATAATCATTTCAACCTTCCATCAAGATATGAAGAAATATACTATTCGTTTTTCTTATTCTTCAAAATTAACCATAGACTTATAGAAATGAGACTAATGAGGTCATCTCTTCCTAGTTCCAAAGGCAACCTTTAAGGAAAATCACCCAAATAGAGCCGGAGCAAAAAACCCAGTCTCCTTGAAACGGGACCAATGACGATGTTAAGTCAAATGTAATGCATCGTTTGTCACTTTTTTCTTCATTTTGTGATTGGTTGATTGCTGGGTGTTTGCATCAGGTATAATACAGAACCTGTTGGAATGCTGTCATGGAAACCATTAAGAGGAAAACTATAAAATCAGAGAAAATGAAACGATATTTTCCAATGATGTTGGTCGACACTAGGAAAACAAAATTAGCATCGCCTGTTCCCATCAATCATATGCCCTCTTCCCCTTTGTAAGTTATGTAATTAGATATAAAAAGATATGCTTTACCAAAATAAATACGTTGACCTAATATCCACTGAGCACTTTTCTTAAAATTTCATCCCGTCTACTCTCGACAAAATCGTTGATCAGGTTGATATATTTTTGCAGCCGCACATTCGAAGAGTAGAAAATTTAGAAAGTTGAAAACATGAATCTCTATCAAATAAGAAGTCTCAATTATGAATTCACTTATTAACTTGGACAGATCAATACACATCCTCTATATTCAGACCATCAGCCTTCCATGCTTTTTAGAGTTAAATGCCAATTTTTTTTTTCTTTTTTTATTTCCTTCACAAAACAAAACATTTTAATGGAAGACCAGAACATTCATCTCCCAGGCTTTCCATTCAAATTTTGAAACACCTTGTTTTGAATGCTTTTGAAAGCATAATTCTCGGTAGAGGTGGGGTTCTGGTTATATCCTTGTTTATAATAGAAGGTATAGTTAGGACTTGGTGATAGCAGCAACATGTCATGAAGTTAACACGAGTGAGTTACCAAATACAGACTAATAATGTCTATTAAACCAATTACAGTATCACATGGAAGAAGAGCCTAACTATACATGAAATAGTTAGGACTCACACTGTACAACAAGTTTCACACTTTCATCTTTTTATACTTTAACAGGTTCTGGTTACAGGCAGAAGTAACATCAAGTTGTGATTTCCTGCTGACATTACGCATGTATTACAAAGCTTGACCACATGGCCATACAAAACTATCGTATACAACCGTACAAGTAAACCGATAGGCAGTCCAAGTTGTAAATCCTTTTGTTCTCTGAACCTATCAGCATTAAAGAGAATAGAGAAAGAGGAATTTTGAATTCAAACTGCAACACAATATATCATTTCCATAACCACTAGAAGAGATATATATCGAGTACAAATGTTGATGCACAAACAATATTAAGACGGTTGTGAGCTAGGGTTGGGTTACTCCGAATCATCAAATGTTAGAAGGGATCCTTCTACCATGTCTGTGTCTCGATCAACCAATGCTTTCAATTCTTTACGCATGGATCAGGTGTACCTTGAATCAAACCACAGTTAGTCATATCCAGACCTTTGGTACCTTCAAATTTACCAGAGGACCAAACGGGGGAATTTAATTTCATCCTCTGGGTAAAGCGATCTTGGAACCCAAAGGCAAAGCAGAATTCTCATGTTCCTCTTGAAAATGTTACTCGAGACACAACTTATGATCTATCGCTATAACCAAAATATTTGGTTTACAGACCGTTCGGACTGCCAACACACACTCCTTCCTTCAATGAAAGCTAACAGTTGTAATAATCATTCCTCACCAATTTCGTAAAAAAAAGAAGAAGAAAAAAAAGAGAAAAAAAAATCAAACTTCACACCTGTCGGAATAACCTATCGTACAGAGAGGAACAGTGTAAAGTTTAAGACGGTACAAAAAGGACAGTGACGACGACATAGTAATAAAATTTAATATCCTAAAGGTGTACGTTATTCCTAGAGTTCTGTCTTATCTGTCTTCTCGAGTTGGACAGGATTTGTGGCTTCCTTCTTGATGAACTCTAGAAACTCTGGCACTTCCCGGCCTCCTTGGTACTTCTTGGGGCTCTTCTTGTTACCTGCTGGTGCCCAGTAAATAGTTGGGAATCTGCACAACAGGAAAAATATGGTACCCATTTTGTCATCACGTATCTTGCTCTCTTTATCTTTTAGATTAAACTGTTAGGGTGATCACACAGAAAACAGGACGACACATGGCAAATGAAAGAGTCCATTAAAATGAGAGGTGCAATAGAGACTTGGTAATCAGCCAGAATGCAACATTGCACAGAATTTTTGAAGAAACCGATTCTTTTAAGAACTTCATACTTTTATGTTCCATGCAGAGGACCTTTTTTCTATACTTTTTCGCTTGCCTATGTTTTGTGGTTAAGCTTTCACGAAACTTGGCCTCCCTCGTTAAAGATGTCTTCTTGACAATGCATCTTCAAAATATGCACATTTGCACTCAGTACCTCCAAAGACCTCTGAACTATACCAAAACCAACAGGCTTCCTTCATGCTCAAAGTGGGGGTACTTCATGTGACTTATTTAGGTATGCCCAACATTCACAAATATTTACATAACTGACCCCATTGAGCAAGGACATAAGCACATGGCTGGCCTGGTTGACCCCCACTCCCATCCCCCAAACCAACCTTAACCTTTGCTTAAAATGGATGCAGTTCTTTGTACCAAAGTAGATCTACATACCACTCAGCCCAGTGCTAAGTTCTTCTTGGCTGTCCCAGTCTTAACACACATTCAGTCGTAATGCAGTCCTAATATCATCCAAGGAAACCAAAAATGCAAGTTTCATGCACATAGACGGCTGTACATACTTGCATACATATTCTTTTTTGGGGGGTAAAATGCTAGATAATTTCTTGGTGACTCAACTTACCCAGAGACTTGGTAGTTACCAGGCACATCATTGGCAGTAGCATCCATCTTGGCAATTACAATGTGTTCATCTGAACTTAACTGTTAAAAATGAAGAAAGAAGTCATTCATTCTGCTTGCATACACAATACTCAAGACAATGCAGCAAAACTGCGCGACCTCATTTCTCTAAAAACCGCATGTCCAACAGGTTAAAGATGATGGGTGCAGTGGGTGCATCACTGATAAATATACAGGGTCAACTGGTTAAAGATGATGGCAGTGGGTGCATCACTGATAAATATACAGGGTCAACTGGTTAAAGATGATGGGTGCAGTGGGTGCATCACTGATAAATATACAGGTTCAACGGGTTAAAGATGATGGGTGCAGTGGGTGCATCACTGATAAATATTACAGGGTCATCGGCTTCTCATCGTTTCATTTTGGAAATTCATATATTGAATGTCAACGTAGCACCTCCTGGATGCTCGTTTACAAACTTGCAGCTTCGATAACATTTAATACGAGCTCAACATCAGAAACTTCCCAACTGAGGAGGGGGGGGGGGATGAGTTAATTGGCAAATATGGCTACAATATGTGAGAAACACTTTCAACATGTGAGCTAAAAAGATTGATCATTCCTTTGAGTTAAGGTCTTTTGTAATATTGGCCGCTAAGTTGCCAAATGAGTACACTACTTGGCCTGCAGCCTTAACTAAGCTTGGCTTGGTTTACAATCAGCTATGCTTGCCGACTTTTACCCTATGAGACTTTTGATGGCTAAAATGGCTACAGTATGACCAATCAAGAAATTGTAATGAGCAAGACAATATAATTGACCACAAAATCGCCTGCAGCAAGTTTGTTGATACGTTCAGGCCTGCAACCTAAAGAAGCGCTGATTTTACAAACCTGGGTATTTCAAACCTGGTTTAACCTGATTTTACAAACCTGGAAGTTCTAAAAGGTTTCTTGATTGTTGGCATGGCAACATGATTTGGCATATTAATGGATTGATGTGCCATGGATCACATCACAAGTATCACAAGGGATGAAAGTATCAATTTCAATGATTACTTAGGTTTAAAGCTTATAACTCCTGGACAAGAGAGTAAACAAAATCTAAGCCTAAAATAGGAAATGAATTCTCACCGTTTCTCCTAGCTCTTCATATTTTGGGGCGAGGGTCTTACAATGTCCACACCAGGGTGCATAGAACTCAATCAACACGTCTTTCTCTGCATCGTTGACGATTTCATCAAAATTCTTTGCCACGACAACCTACCAAACAAACAAGACAGAGAGGTCACACGGTGTTGCAGATGTGGTAATTATCACTGTGGCATTCAAAGGGATATTCCAAAAGCAATGTGTCAAGCTTTATTGCTGTGTGGAATCACAATCCTACAAAAGATGTTTTATTGCAAAGTAATGAACTGTGACAATTGGAACTGTCATTATCTACTATATCTCTCTTAGTAACAGAAGGTTGATCATAGATAGGTAGATCAATTTGTCCTTTAAAACCTTTGTAAGTGACCCTTGTGACGAACAAACACCCCCCAAATATAAAAGTACCCTTACGTCAATCTGTCATGCCATAGTACCATTAGAATGAAACTTTCATTTCATACATTCAAGACATCTGAAGTTAACACAATCGCTAGGTCCCATTGAGAACGGCAGTATATGCAAAAACCAGTACACAATATTAACTTTGTTATCAATAAAGAGAACCTTTAAAACTTTCCAGCATTAGGTGACTCGATGAGGTCATCTTTCGAATTGCTGGAGTATCCAGTATTTTGTGCGATGCAGCTCTAGAACTGTGATATATATATCCTTAATGGAATCAGACTTTTCTGTAATAACTGTTTGAGGAATTATTTCATCAGTTATCTCTATCACATAGACCCAATGGTGATGGTTTGCGTTCCCCCATCTCCTTCAAGCAACTCCCCCAAACATTAACTCTCTCAAATCAACGATAAAATAAAAAAATCCAATCAAAACCTCTGAAGTAAAGAATAAGCATACTTTTACAGGACCGTCATTAGAAGCTGGGACAGGTTCGCTCTTAAGGTATTGTTCCAGTTCACCAGCGAAGTACTTGGTGAGAAATTCAGTGAGGGCGACACCGTCTGGCCTGGAGGGGTATAAACCAAACTTTGTTACTGCTTGAGTATAAATTTAAGAATTTCTAAAAATGGAATCTGCAATGGTTATCATGGAAATTGAGGTTTGAGTGATCAAACGAACATAAGTGGCACCTTCCGTCACAGATATGGGCAACAGATATTTTATAAAACATTTCACTAAAGCTGCCAGCCACTTTACAATTCATCGACACAAGGGGCTTACACAACAGGGTTCTTCACAAGATGATTGCAATAATGGGGGAGGATCTCATGAAAAAATACAAATGAAGCAATACAGTTGGCAAGGGACTGGGAATTGATTGCAGAGCAAAAATACAACATGTTCATCAATATGATAAAATGATGATAAATCATAAAAAATGTTAAGGTTGTATTAAACATACTTAAATTCATCTTCCATCTTGAATTTTTCGTCGTTATTTCCAGTTATCGTGACGACAGGTTTGTCCGTGAATTTAAGATCGTATTCCTCCAACTGCTGAGAGAAATCTTGAGCATTAGCCACGGCAAAGTAAATCTCTTCTGTTTGAGCCTTGGCCACTTTCATTACCCTGCAAAGGTGATGATAGAAAAATGAACAAGGAGATGAAGAAAGGGAGGTGGGAGAGGGGGGAGAGGGGGTGGGAATGCATAGCTAGAGAAGAACCTTAACAATGCATTTCCAACATTGTCATCATTCAAGTTTTTAATAATAGACCCAAAAGTAACCTTATCTTGGGAAACATCCATAAGGTTTGGTACAGTTCATGAATCAAGCTTTGGTTGACTATATGGTTCTATCCACAAATAAAAGGAGATGATCGTAGACAATGACTAGCCAACTGAAAATGCCAAATATCACTTACCGGTTCCTCCAATAGTTGGATCCTGCAGAGAGGATCAGAGAAATGCAAAAATTGATGAAATATTGAATGCAATGAAGTACATGAGATTGAAGTGTTATCCTTCATATCATGAAGAAAAAAAAAACAATTCTTATCTCACTCACTCAAAAGTCTTCTTTTGGTGGAAATATGGGTGTGGAAAAATTGTAGTCTTTTTCATGCATATTACTTTGGGATGTTTTGGTTAAATTTTTGACCAAACACAAAATGTGCAATTCACAGCAGACCAAAATGGCAGTTCTTAAACCTTAAAGGAGACACAAACCTTCCCAGTCTTGTTGGTCTATTAAGTTTTTCTTAAAACCTTTCTTAGTTTTAAAATCTTTCTTAATTTTGCTTAAAAAGTTTTCTTAAAACCTCTATACATCTTCCTACATGTCTAGCATTTTGCGATGCGATACTAGATAAATTAAATCCTGGTTGGGGGCAGTTGTTTTCTACACAGGTCTCTGCCTAACAAGCAAAAGATGGTCAGATTGGTGTCTACTTTACACAATGTATTTTTAAATTAAGTCCACCAGAATCTCTCAATACAGCATAAACGTCAAAAGTTTGCAAACAGTAACTAAAGAAAAATAACAACATCAAATTTGGGTGGGGTGGGGTGGGGGCGGGGGAGACACACACAATTTTATGTAGTTTAGATTTAAATTGTTAATAACTATTAGATGTAATCCAAAGGCTGTAATCAAAATAGACATCTTGAATGTAATCAAAATAGACATCTTGAATAGACTCACAGAATTCAGTTTGAGAGTTGTTAAGTTACTTGCAAAGAACTTAAAATATGGGGTACAAAATTAAGCGAGACAAAACTTTAACCAGCAGACAGTTTGAACCATTGTACAGGTGTTTTTTTTTTTAGAAGACATCTTACCTTTAGGGTTTTGTTTGTAGTCTACTGCATAGAAGACGGTCACTAAAGGTTTCTTGAACTCGTCATTATTTGACTGGGTAAGATGGCCACACAAACCATGTCTGGGAAAAGAAGAAAAGATTTTATCAATTAACAAGACACAAACTGAAAAAAAGCAGGAAAGAAAGATGCAAAAAGGAAAAAAGTCATATACCGGCTATTTATTGGGTTATCCAAATTATGCATGAGGCTAGTTTGTTATGATCTCTTTCTTATTGCAAGATATAAACAGGGAGTAACTTACCACTTGATATTAAATTGCATTTGCATAAAAATGCAGGAAATCAAACACCCCAGTAGGTCTGGGGTTAGGCAGGAACTATAAAGTATTTCCAAAGCAACCACACAGCTTCCCGAACAAAGTCAAAAGCCCACCAGTTTATAGAAACAATTAACGTCGAACGTTAATCTTTTAAATTCCTGTGTCGTTAGCTTCTTCTTTCTTATCCCCCTTTTTTTCGATACACATTTCTGAACAAGATCATTTCTGCATTTCTAAATGTCTTTATTTAGTCATACCGAATAACACTTACGCATTTTCTTTAATAAACTTCTCGACTTTGAATTTCTTAATGACACCATCATACTTCACGGACGTAGGTTCCAATTTGGTGTGCAACCTCCTTGGTCTGAACAATACAACTGCATTCCTGAGAAGACAAGACGAGTATCAACTGTGGGTTAGTTTACTATTTTGCAAGGTATAGGAAGGCAAAAGAATGCTCATTTGAGTCCTCTATCCATATGATGATCTTGTTTGGACACCAACTGATGCCAATCCTTCACTATCCGATACTTTTCATAGAGCAGTAAGGCAGGGGTATAATTGTAGCACCCAGTTCCGCTCCAGGGACCACCGACACTAAACGTCCCCATTCCAAGAGGTGCGGGCACTTCAGCATCCTGACCACTTTCTCAAATACTGGTTCAAAATCCTGGTTCAGCAGAGAAGCCAATCTTTAGCACAGAGAAAGACCAAAACAATTAACATTTTATGTTTTGGGGGGGGGGGGGGTAGGGCAGGGAAGGAGTTCCCATGACAAAAACGAAGGAACTGTTGGCTTCTTTTATAGACTTACATTCTCAACAGAAAAGTACTAAATGTGTAATCTTTTGAACTACTTACTCTTCATGGCCATGTTCTTTTGCTACATCAGCATTAGTAGTAAAGGCAAACTTGTATTTTTCAAACAGGCTGTTGGCAACCTTGTCAAACTCTGATTTATCATCACTACCACTAGGAAAGAAACCTATAGGAAAACAAAATAAAAAGTATAAATTTCATAATTACTTGACCGACTGACGGACAGACAGACAATCTGAGATAGACAAACATTGCACATTTTTATTAGATTTGTTATTATGAACAGTCATGACAAAATAAAAAAAATTACCTATGACTGCTGGCTGTTCTACTCCCAAGAAATCTTCAACAGCTTGACTTGTGGTAAGTTCTTTAGAAACTGGTCCAGCCTGCTTCTGCATATAACTAACAATGCCACCTGCCACAAAGATAAAGACAAAAAAAATGAATGGCTTAATGGCTACTACAAACCACTGTAGAACTATAAATATATGAAGGCTACTATCAGCTTGGAAAATAAGGAATTTTTATGTGTTTTCAAGTCTTTCATGAACTTGACAAATTCATTTATAGCATGCTAAAATTAAACTTTTAAACAGTTATCAACATTAATACTCTCTCATCAAAAGGACTCCTAGGCGTTTGTGATGCTTCACACTACTCCAAACATTGACGAGTGTCAAGTCACAGATGTGTTTGGAAAGAAGATGCTTAGAGAGTGGCAGTGGTAGTTGTGTCAGTTGTTTGTGAGACAGATGACCCTTCAATCAAATAAATCTACATGATAAAGAAAAAGCACTATGGTTATCTTGAGAATATTAAGGCCCTAACATGAAAACAAACTACAACCCAGAATGCAAAAATGCATTGTGGTTTCGATGATGTAACATCAGCAGTGAACATGTTTACAAGGCTTTCACTATTTGAACTGTTGTCCCCATATGACCTTTGACTTCCACCAAAATCAATAGGCTTCTTAAACTCAATGTGGTACTTGGTCCGACCTTCCATTCTTGGTCCGACCTTCCATTCTTGAGATATCATGTTTACAAGGTTTTCACAATTTCACCCCTGGTGACCCCAAATGACTTTTGACCTGTACCAAAAACAATAGGCTTCTTGAACTTAATGTGGTTCTTCTACACACTATCTATGAAGTTGATCTGACTTCCTCTTCTTGAGATATCATGTTTACAAGATTTTCACAATTTAACCCCTGGTGACCCCAAATGACTTTTGACCTCTACCAAAAACAATAGGCTTCTTGAACTTAATGTGGTACTTCTACACATTAAATATGAAATTGGTTTGACCTTCCTTTCTTGAGATATCGTGTTTACAAGCTGGGCGTCACAAACGCACTCACCCAAACACACAGACACATACGCCATCATGAATGCAAAGGTTACGATTATCATCGGAACCAAAACTGAACGTTTTGTTATATATTGTTGCATTTATGCTGATGGATACATAAATGAAAATGGGAACTCAGAACAACTTGGAAAACAAGGTAAGTTTAGACATAAAGTAATTAATAATTTATTAATGAGTCAAAAGAGAGTTGTAATTTCTAGTAATCAGAACTAATCACAAATCAGAAAGTACCCCCATCACAAAAGTAACCCCAATTCCCCTCCCAAAAGTATCCCCCCATACCCTGCCCCAATCCCCCTCCCCAAACTGAAACTTCTTATTTATGGCACTACTAACTTGAGCACACGCATCATAGAACCCTGCCAAGGAATCCAACGCTCTCCCTTTCGTGTAGAATCCGATGATGTTCTTCATGATCTCTGGGTCTTTCCTCCAATCCAGAGATTGTAAATAATTCGCCGCCATCACGTAGATCTCTTTCTGCCGCGAAACGCCCGCGAAGAAGATGATCTTTTCTGTGTCTCCCGATTTGAGTAGCGCCCTCATTGCCTACCAAAGATAACGAAAACGACGAGAAAAGAAAAGTTTATCGATGCAAAATTCATAATTGAGTTCAATTTGGTATTAAAGAGATGATGAGGCCTGCAATCTGGATAAAAAAAAATGAAATACAGAGATTCCAAATCCCGGCTTCGTAGCTCCTGATGATGATGACGATGACGATAATGATCGGGAAAATTGCAAGTTTTACGCACTATATTAGCATCATTGTATTCTGCAATAATCGGTGGTCTGATAAGTGAACTACAACGAAAATTATGAACCTGTCAAATTATTAATAAAAATATAAATTATTAATAC
>JAAAKB020250869.1:0-19510 GCA_010014835.2 Apostichopus leukothele | reverse complement strand
AAACCAAGACGAAAACCAAGGCAAATTTTTCCACAAGAAATCCGTGTGATGCCACTTTTAATGGTAGAATGAGAAGGAAGGGCAGTGTTATTATTTTACCAGGACTTTCTAGGCACGGTAGAACGAGGTGCTAAGGTTGTGAGGAGACAGGTAAGCAAGGAGTGAAGTAAATGACCAACACCACAAACGATCACTCAATCCTTTCTGTTATGTGGGTACAGGTGAGGGTTGGCAGAGGGTCGGAGTGGGGGGGGGGAGGATATAAGTGGACCATTACTGCAAAATTATTCCCCTATGAGGGTAAAATTGGGAAGAGTGAACAAGATCGCAACTTCTTAATAAAGCATTACTCTAGGAGGATTAAGGTCGAGAGGGTGATCTTTTACCCTGTCATGAGAAAGGATGACTATTAAAGAGAGGTGTGATGGGGGTGGAAAGTGGGTAATAATAAATTTGTGCCATTTATGATAGGAGTGCTGATATGGGTGGTAAAGATGTGGGTGAGGGGGAGGGGGGGAGGAGGTGATGAGGACCATGGTTGCATAATAAAATTATTCTCCCTGTAGACTAAAGTGCCACCCTTCATTTCTGGCATACTTGTAAAAATGGTGGAATTGGAATTAACGTGATGAAATGTCTTTTGTCCACGGTAACCTGAGTGCTCGACTCTGTTAAATAACATCGAAGAGATAAAAGTCAGTCCTTAGAAACCAGTCACTCTGGACTGGGTATCATTCGTACATTAATCTGCACTTGAAGCGATATTCGGCCATTTACAACTTGGAAAGTTTTTCACTTTTAAGCTCTTCAAAAATAAATTCCGCATGTGCTCTACCTTTCATAGGAAAATTCCCCCACGTTATCTCCAGTTCGGAACAGTTCATGGAGCTAGTCAAATTCTCGTCCGCCGAGAAGCTCGGCGTTGTGAAGCGATCGCTGTACATGTGCGAAACCATCACTGTGGAACAAGACGAAAAGAAACGAAGAAAAAATAAAAAATATCTTCAAATTATTTGAGAGGTCAATGTGAAGATATCATGGTTCAGTTCACACTGGTAGCTTACACTTTTAACATCTGCGGAAAATGATCACATCCAAGTAGACAGAACTAAACTAGAATATACAACCTAATTCAAGATTTTTGTTCCCCTCTTTCATTGAGCGTTTGTTAGCCAGGAAATTTTTGCTGAACACAAATGACCTTTGACCAATACCAACAACAATCCCAAACCAGTTCTGCCGAAGGGGAAGCTACATACATAATATGAACTGTACCCCAGTTATTCCTCTGAAGTTAGAGCGTTTTCCAGCAAGTGTCAAACATACACACACACAAACACACGTGGACGCACACACACACGCACGTCATCACCATCGCGTAGACGCCTTCTGCCCTCGGCAAGGAAGCAAAAGACAATTACCAAAAGTAACTTAATAGGCTTCTTCATCATTAATTGAAGCACTATATGGAGACCTCACACAGACACACACCCACACAGGTGTGTTTTACATTCAGACCGAGGACCCTATTGTTTTTTCCATTGTTCAAATCCACGTACCCTAACCTTAACAATACCCCATAACAGCAGAATTCTTTCGAGGACGTGGTGATTCTTTAGAAATCACATCCGATTTCTTTTTTTCAAGTCCTCGGTCAGAATGCAAAACAAGTGCACACACACACACAAAAGATGTCTTAACTTCAAAGGTAAGCTAGGTCCACAGAAGGGGTTTCTATGGGGACAGAGACAAATTTAAATCTCTTTTCAAATTGTCATAACTAGGGTTGCTACAAAGAGCAGAACTTGAATAAAGTCCAACAACCACACCACCTCCCTCGATTGTTTACTCATTTTCAGTAAGACTTTGAGTGTATCACACCTTAACCGTGTTTACACTCCAGAACCAATCAAAACTAAGCAACGGAATGAGGTCGTCATAACAAAGTACACGAGTCCGATATCCGTCCTAAGAATAACTGTCAACGGCTTCCCCTATCAATGACCTTGTCAAAACGAGAAAGAGAGATCGTCCCATATTCCTGTATCCAAGAGACAGATTACCTAAGTAGAGCTGTAGCACAAAGATAACGTCCATATTGAGACAAGATTTCTACCAACTACTACTGGGGTTCAATTTAATGTGAATCTTGGCAGCCTAACATCGCTAACATAATCCCACTACTATACATCAGCAAATCCCAGTAATGCAGTGACCTCAACCAATCAGTGGCTTTAGCACACTAACATTGATGTCACACAATGTATTACCATCTCATTATACTAAAGAAACAAAACTTAACACACCCCTGCCTGCCTGAGCCTAGCAACCTAATTACATAAAAAGATTTATTCTAAAATACAAACAGATTTAAAAACACTGCAACACAAACACAGCAGTTACAAAAAACAACAACTAAATGCAGTGACACCAACCCTCCCTTTTCCAAATCGAAAACAGCCCATAAATCCTTTTGTTTTTTTCCAAGAAAGAAAGGAGAACAATTGATAACACATTTCAAGGTTGCCATGGCAACCATTATCAACAACTACAGAAGGATATCAATGAAGAAAAGAATAAAGATAATCTCTTGTCAAAATCTTTCTAACAAAAAGCTATGGCAGCACAAGTATTCTTTGCACACACAATGTTGAAGTTTGGGTTTGAGCCTGACATAGTACTTAACTTAGGTTTCAAAACGTTCTCAAAATGCTGTGAATCGGAATAAATCTAGCCCCTCGATAAGAGACATAACAGCACAAAATTTGTGATGGGGAGTCTTGTCGTCCGAGATGACTAAAGTTCTGTTCGGGTAACCACAATCAACTTTGGAGGTTGTCCAGCTGAAGACTAGTTGTACACAGCAAATTCAGATTACATTGTAAATTGAAGATCCCCCCATCCCACCTACCACAAATAGGTAAACTTAAAAGAATTAATATTAGCCCCTAAAGCTGCTGTTCTTTGCACCAAACTTACAAATCTCTCCTACAGTGTACATATTGCTGTTCTATTCACCAAACTTACACAGCTCTCCTACAGTGTACATATTGCTGTTCGATTCACCAAACCTACACATCTCTCCTACAGTGTACAAATTGCTGTTCTATTCACCAAACCTATACATCTCTCCTACAATGTAAATATTGATCATTGTTACTTTGCTACATTTTCTTGGATGACCAAACTGTATGGCCTGGTTGCCAAAAAGACAACAAGAAAAACAATTCTAAATTAATTCTTAAAAATTTTGCCCTGACACTTATCGTCCTAAATGATTTTCCCGATAGTCAAATTAAAAAATACCAATGCTAAGAATCCAGTTTTGTAAGCTGGACCATAGTGAATTCTTCATTACCAATAATTAAGAAGAAAAAAAAAGAATAAAGAAAGACAAAAAAGAGGTGGTGTGTGGAAATATTCTTTGTCTTGCTTTGCAAGAAACACTTCAAGGCTAATTGATGTAAGATGCTTTAAGTCATATACTCACAACATGAGAACAGAAGGCACAGTACTGTTATGAATAACCCTGAATATAACCCGACAAATAAGGTGGTCCAATTAGTGTGCTGCCAGAGAGAAAAGCAAAGACAAGAGAAGATGATGAATAACTTATGCGGTTTTTGCATTGCAAAATGATATGCAACATTGCATGCAAATTGCTATACAAATGCAAAACATGCATGGTGAATAACTTATCTGGTTTTCGCAAAGCAAAATATTATGTAAATACAAGTGCAAAACATGCATGGTGAATAGCTTATCTGGTTTTCGCAAAGCAAAATGCTATGTAAATACAAGTGCAAAACATGCATGGTGAATAGCTTATCTGGTTTTCGCATTGCAAAATTCTATGCAAATTTGGCAAATTGCTATACAAATGTAAAACATGCATGGTGAATAACTTATCTGGTTTTTGCATAGCAAATTGCTATGCAAAAATTGGCAAATTGCTTATACAAGTGCATAATATGCATAGTAAATTTTTTTTTTTCACACAGAACCAGAGTACTTTCTATGAAACAAAAGTTCATAGCCTTTCAAAACTGCTATGCTAAATTTTTACACTAAAATGATTCCCTGGATGAGTAGAAATGTTGAGAGGTGGTGCAACAATGTTTAGTTTAGGTGATTGACATCTCCTGAAGTTATTGTTTTTTTTCTCGAAAGGACCGTGTCTACGAAGTGATTTGAATGTGTTGAGGTCATGGCTTTAGCTACACAACCCAAAAACTCATAGGAGTTCCGTTGTGGGTGACACTCCTATGTCCAATTCAGGGATTCAGGCTAAGTTGAACCGCACTTGTGTTTTCATCAATAAGTGACACTATCTTGTCACTTCGGCAACTTCAACGTCATTCCACATTACATAATAAACTAACAGCAGTACTTTAACGACAGGTAACAACATTTCATGTTTTCTATCATGATTAACCATTAGGTCAACTTGGACTGTTTGTTTTCTTTGATAATTTGAAGACATCTCTTAATACTTGTTTTTTTGTCATTGAACTAAAGTCTGTATTACCTTGGCAACCAGTGGTGGCACTCTCAACTTGTTCATGGCCCTTTGTCTATCTCCATCTGCTAAATTATTTGTGAACAGTGCCTGTGAAAATAGAAAAAAAAAATTGAAAGATTTTCAGAGAAATGGTTAAAAAAAAAAAAAACATTTTCTTGTTTGGTATCCATCTATGCAACAGATCAAGACAAGATGATGTTAAATTAACTCTGGCCTGCCACAGACGCTACAAGTTTGTGTACGACGGTTGAACAGCTTGTTGGTCGGTCGGTAAGTTAGTCAAGTGACCTAGGACTCCTAGTTAACAACTGCAAAGAAATATAACCAATCTATCTTTCTTTTCTTAAAAAGTTTAACGGGAAAGCCCAGTTGTAAATATTAAATATGAATATGAATTTTTTTCATTTAAAAAATTTGTTTTTTAAGTATAAAATTTAAAAAATAAAGTTTAGATTAAGATATAAATGTAACAGTCAAGAGACATCAACATCAGTACCAAACATGATGTGGATTGGGATGGATGGATGGGGGGGGGTCAGGGCATAGGGGAACTACACTTGTATGTTACTAAATACTAAGACTCAAAATGGATTCCAGTACCTTGCTATATAGACTTAAAGGGCTTATTCCAAAACAACAAAATATTGCATTTGAAACTGAAAGTGGGGTGCACACTGGGCTTGAACTGAGCCCCATCACTGACCAGAGCATGGAACATATATCACATATTTACAAAATATTTGGAAAAACTTCCCAGAACTGTGATTTGAAGATTTTCAAACAGAGAAATGAAAAAAACGATGAAGGTGTTTCCTATGTGGTGGAGAGGTAATGGAGGGTTGGTGAATGTCTCCACAGATATGGAAGTCAGAGAAACAACAACAACATTCCTCAGAGGGACAAACATAAACAAATGTTTTTCCCATCCAACGATGAATTTATTATTTTGATTTAATTCTTCCTCCTGCAGTTATGAAAGACATCAAAAGTTGACTTCCGATGTTTCCCTCAAAACCTGTCAAACTGTAGGATCAACCTCAAATGATAAAGCACAAAGTCATACAGGGACTTTGTGTTTATTTGCACTTGGCATTATAGCATGATAACAGAATGCCAACACCAAGACATGTACTGTAGGTAAACTCACACGATCGTAGTCCAACAAATGATTTAACGATTAACTCTAAGGGGGGACAGAAAGGTTTCCTAGATGTTATCATTTATAAAATGCTCTTCCTTTGAAAACGTGACAGAGGTTAATGCTTGCAGTCACGACAGTAAAATATCGTTGAGTGTGAACTTGGACAAATTCATGTTAACCTAAAAACCCCTCTTCAAGCATTCTTTGCCTGTTATTGGGAGTAGCTTTTGCATTTTAGTTTTATAAAATCAGAGCTCGCCTTATTGCCATACCCTCCTACGTTCAGGTATCACTTCTCTTTATTAAAACACATTCTTGTAGAAATTGAAAGGATTTTAAGGGGGCTTTAAGAGGGTCATTCAAATCACTAAATTGGTGCACCAGGGGGTTAATTTATCAATCCAGCATGGGAGAGCAAAACACAATGCAAATGTGATAAACTTGCTCAACATATGCAGTTTGTCTGCAACACAAGCTAAATCCCTTCCCAGCAATTAGTATGTGTTATGAATTGTGGGCATTGATACAACCTGTTATTAATATCTCTTTATTCTCCCATATTTGCCCTGTCACAGACAATAACATTCCAAACAGTTCGTTTTCTCAAAAGTCGTTATGGAAAGGAGTGCAAAACTAGACGAAATCAAACTCCGCCCGTTCTGGAACTAGATACCCACCATACATCTTTGAAAATCTGAAAATCAGATTTGAGATTTAAAAAATAAATATCCCTTGTTTTAGTTTGTGACTTAGATAGTGACACAACTACTGAGGGCACCCCTTTAATAAGTTTTAATATTTTTGGAATTTGTGGCCAACTGGACACTACATACAGCTGACCCAGCAGATAAGAATAAAGTGGAAAAAAAATGAGGTCCTTCAGAAGAAAAGGGAGACCCCGCAGTATCTTAAATTGTTCTCTCAACTGAAAGCAACTTCTTGTACATTTGGTCTCTTGATTTTTTATCTGTTATTGATCTCTCTTGATCTGTTTTTGATCTGTTTTGATTTCTTGATCTCTTGAAAATGTATTAAACCAGCAAAATAGTTCCCACAATTTGATCAAGCTATGTTAGGTATGCACCATTCCCACATTTCTTTGTGTTACAAATTTAAGTTATGTTTAGCTGGTGAGTAATGATTTCATTCGATTCTGGTAAGTCTGGTGTTCCATTTCACACATCTTTATACAAGGATGACTTTCGGCAAACGATTAATTTTGGTATCTTGAACACCAACTGACGAGCTTAATGTATAAAATGTAGCCTTTAAGAAGCATTCCAGAGGTCGGACACAGTTTTATGTTGAATCTCACTTCACCAAACTTCCAAACTTCTACCTTATAAAGTCATCTTTCAATACATACAATGAAAACAAAGTACACTTGTAGATATCAATTTTTCCAAATTCAACTTGTGAAGCTACTGAGAAGAAAAGAACAGAAAATAAACATGTCCTACTCTTTCCCTCACACCCTCCGCCCCCCCCTCCCACTTCGTCCCCCTCATCTAATCACCTCTGTTTCTGCGATGATATTGTCAACCTGTTTACTGATGTAGAAACTTGCTCTCTCCACCTTCACAGAGCGAAAGTCAGCCCCCTTGTCGTTTTCGATCATCTTGTCGTGTTTCTTGAGGATCTTTCTGAAGCCAGTAAAATTTAAATTCTAAGATAGAAAGGAAGAAAGATAAAATAAATCTACCTCCATTCGGGAGATATTCCCATATTAAAGTTTACTATGAGAGGGGACATCTGTGATGCTGTAGTACGTCGGGGAGGCGAAAAACCTTTTCACTCTTCCAAGACTTCACCATACAAGTACTAGTCGAACAAAATAGTTTAAATTTGGCAGTAAAGCGTGGCGGTCTTTCAATGGGCCGATACTAGACTGTCACATAAATGATTCAGCCTTCACATATCATGTGCTAAATAAACACACTGGTACCTTAGGGGAAATTATGGGCAGTAAAATGTAGTCACTATTGAAATAACATAACTGACGCACAGATTCAGAGCAAACTGATATGAGAAGCAAATATTAGCCAGAAGAAAGGCAAATAGAGATTGGGTCTACATTTACGTTGTTTCAATCGGAATTGATTCTACACAGAGCAGAATTTGTCTGGGACTTTAACCCGATGGATGGGGGAGGGTATTTTTGAATCTAAACATTCTGAATTGGGGAAGGAGGGATATATGCAAGTTACGTCTTTCGAGCCATTGATCTGAGCATATTTTTTCATTTCTAAATACATGAGTGAATTTATTAGGTATTTTCAATCTTGGGGTTACTACTGTACCTGATAATTTTGAATTAGAACCAAGCTAAGATAAAATTCTGTGAAAGCCAGTTTCAGGTCTGCGATCTGCCTCTTGTTGGATTTCACGTTCTCCCGTTCTTCGTTGGGTTGAAACTCGATCAGGAAGAACGAGCTCTTTCTCCGAATCTTCTCTTGCATGTTACGAGGGCGGGACGGAGCTTCCACCTGTCGCAGCTCATCTTGCAACTGGGCGAATGTACGGGCAGCCTCGGCTTCTTTCTCTGCAAGTAACAACACCACATGAGTAAACACAAGCGCTTTTAAAGGGTACATATATAATGAACACAGCATGAATGAGTTCACCTGAATCATATGACAATAGTATGACATGAACTCTAGTCATACTGTACATGCAGAGAGAGCAGTATACACCAGTATGTATACTGTACTGCACAATACTATACCTTAACATACCGTATCACATATCATACCATATGAAACCATACCCTACAGTACTATACCACATCTTACTATACCAAACTATACCATATCAAATCACATCATACCATACTATACCCTACCATACCAAACCATATGATACCACATCATACCACATCATACCATACCTCACCATACCATACTATCCCATATCACACCATCCCATCATATGATACCATACCACATCATACTGTACCATACCATACCATCCTTGCATATTAGGATCTGGATGTAGTTGGTACTACCCATCAAGCCACAAGGTCCCATACTATACCATATCACACTACATCATACCATACTATACCCTACAATACTATACCACATCATACTGTACTTTCCTATATCACACCACATCATACCTTACCTCACCAAACCATACCATATCACACCACATCATACCATACCATATCACACCATACCATACCATATCACACCACATCATACCATACCATATCACACCATACCATACCATATCACACCACATCACATCATACCATACCATATCACACCACACCATACCATACCATACTATATACCCTATTATACTATACCACATCATACTGTACTATCCCATATCACACCACATTATCATACCATACCTCACCCTTTCCATACCATACTATCCCATATCACACCACATCATACAATACCTTACCATTTTTTTCAGTGTATCCCTTTCAGCTCCACGTTTGAGGAAAAAAATCCCCCGGTTAAAAAAAAAAACTCACCGTAAAAAAATGTATTTATCTTAGAGAGCTCCTTCTCACAGAACTGGAAAAATTTCTCCTCAAAGTTTGCAAAGTAGCGGCTAATTTGCTGCTCCCCATAATCTGTCCAAAAAAAAAAAAATATTAAACAAGAAAGGTTTAAAAATGACAATTAGATCAATTAAAGTAACAAAATAGAACAAGACAAAGGTATTCAGTCAAAATAGTTGATATAATATTTTTCTATATCGATTATGACATTGTGATTTTGTTCAAGGTTAGCAAGAAATGACACCAAATGAGCTGGCATGCTAAGAAATATGACATTTGATATACTGTACCAAGGAAGACAAAATTTACAAAGTCGAATTTTGTTTTTTTGAATGAATGAATGAATAAAAGTTGTGTTCAATTCCCACACTCTTTGACATATAGTGAGATGGAGGTCTGAGGGCTATAAATAAATTACTCCCCTCTCTTTCTCTCTCTAGGCTGTCTCTATCGCTCTCAAACAAACTTGATGGCTTGGGTTGTCTGACAAGTAAATTATTCCTCTCAGAACCCATCAGACAAACACTAACACATTTATCAGCCCTGAAGACAAGGATCTGGTTAATAATGTTAGATCTTGAGTAGTAGCATTCGGGGTGTCGACTGTGCATGTAATAGGGAGAGAGTTGAGAAAGATGTCCCGCGAGTGTATACGTACATACATAGGTCTGCTGCTGTGACTCTCCAGTGTACATTGATACTGTACATGTGCTCAGACATACAGTTAGTACACTTAGCTCTCTTTAAAGTTGGGGTTGAAAATTATCCTCTTAAAGTGGTGTTCATATACTACTCTGTATTTTGACACGTGAGGCACGAACTTACGTTGATGGAACGTACTGTGCATGATCATACTAAATGAAATCTTCAACTTTTGATACCTGGTTTCTGTAGAGCTCTATTGTACATAAAACCCCCAAATCACCCAAATCGTGATAATAATCTACAAACTACTATCTACTGGCTGGCAGTGTTACCAGTTTTAACTGTAGAGGTAGAGGTAGATCTACTGTACAAAAAGGATACGGTTTGTTGATAGTGGACAGCTACAGGTACAGGATGGGGTTAAAAATTGTATATAATACTAAGTGCATATACAGTATACTCTGTGGATTGATCAATCTTTCCAGACAATGTTTCCAAGTACCACAATTTTATCTGTCCTTAATTACCAGGTGAGTTTCATAACACAAAGATATTGGCAAGCTGCTCAATGCAAAATGATCAACCTCTCAAGACAATGTTAACAAGGACCTCAATTTTTATCTTTCCTTAAATACCAGAAGTTTGAGTTTCATAACACAAGATAGTGGCAAACTTGATGCAAACTGCACATTCATCTTGTTTAAGGAAATCAATTATGCTTTTAATCTTACAGTTACAAATAAATGCTTGTACTGTGAAACTGAGGTCGCTGGTTTCAATCCTGTTTCAGCCAAAAATTATCTTTGCTCTTTCCAATTGTTTATATGATTTCCCAGACAGTTTTGCAATCGCTCAATTTGCTTTTATATAGACATAAATTTAAAATTTTAACAGAAATTATTGCTAATTGTTTGTAGACTAATTCCTACATTTTGTTTTTAGTTCTGTTAATTAGGCCAACATTCACTTCCCTTAGTTTTTCAGATATTTTCCTTAAAATCTATTTACTGACATACGTCTCTCATTGGTTCATTATGTCACATGACCTTCAGTACTTACACAACAGAACTGCATTGAAATGTCAGTCTGTACCTACATTACTAGACTTTACTATACATTACTACACATTACTATACATTATATACTATACATTACTATAATTACTATACAACACTATACATTACTATACATTACTATAATTACTATACAATACTATACATTACTATACATTACTATAATTACTATACAATACTATACATTACTATACATTACTATACAACACTATACATTACTATAATTACTATACAGTACTATACATTACTATACATTACTATACAATACTATACATTACTATAATTACTATACAATACTATACATTACTATACATAGTCATCTACACTACTTCATACTACTTTAAAAAATAAAACCTTCCCAACCCCCAACCCCCAACCCCTACAATGCAACCTACAGTAATTACTCGATAAAAAACATAAAGCCGCCGGAAAAGACCAATAAAACCCATCAACTAGTCTTTATACAGATCTATAGAACCTTCCAATTAGAAGCAAGCTGTACAGTCCATGCCAGGACTGGATGGGGTCTACATGAGTGACCCCACTGGGAGGGTAAAGTACCATTGTCTGCTGGCTGAAAGCAAGAGTGGAGTTCACCCACTAATCTGAATACAATTAAACTATATTATTATTACATACTCCCATGTTTTAAAAACAAGCTAAAAGTATTCAAAAGTTTGCATAATCAGGTGTCATTCATTATATGTGGAATGGATTTAAGTATGTAGAACAGTATATATGTGTGTGTGTAAATATATACACATATTTTACTTATGCAGAAAGAACAGCTCAGTTTATCCAAGCTTTACAGTATTTCTGACAATATGTTTTACAATCCTCTTTCTCTCCCCCTAACCTAACCCACCCCCCTCCATTTCATTTTTCTTTCTTTTGCAAGGTTAAACGAGTTGTCATCTGGAAGTTATCTTGTTTTATTTTCAAATAGTTGACCCATCGTTTGCCGGAGAGCAGGCTTTGAGATATCTCATCCTAAGTGTGCCCCGATAAGAATATTACATAATATTACATATTTACACATCTTCTGACATCAAATTATTGTTTACAAGACAATAATGCGTGTACCTCAATTATCCATCCTCAAACGACTAATTACAAGCTCACAGAAGAATCTCCCTACATTCATGTTTAATTTGTGTCAACATGTGAAATCAAGATTTAAACTTTAACGATCCTGGGTCGTTGTTGGTATTTGACTGCCGTTAACTGATAAATAATGTGTCGATCTATAGATCAACAAAATGTAGCAATGAATGTAGATTGATATCAAGATACATTTATACTGTACATATAAACAAAGCTCGAACACCAACATCCTGTTTAGCGATATAGAATATAACCCTGGGTGTGTAACTGATGTGAGTGACGGGTGTTAAATGTTTATTTTCAGCACTCGTTAAAAAACTTGAAAATTACACACCACAGAGTGTGCAGTAGGCCTGCATGCCCTGCAGTTAAAAAATGTGATATTTATTCCGTCTAGAAATGAAACATTTTAACTTGTGAACACCTACCTTCTGGTTGTGGAGCATTCTCTGTTGCCTTATATAACAGATCTTTCAGCTCCTGAAAAGAAAAAAAAGAAAATTATGGATCAGCAAAAATGGGGAGATGTGGGGGGGGGGTGGGAGAGAGGGGATAGGGGCAGTGGTGGGGGATTCACATAATCATAACATTAAGCAACAGAGAATTAAGAAACCATCTCTCTTAACATAATCATTATCTTGTGAACTCTCTTCATGCTGGACAAATGTTTGATCGAGTACAGTTGGAGGATGCTCTGAATTTCTATAAGGACTTTGTAAATCGGAATTTGGGAATTTGAAAAAGAATTCTGAAATTTTTCTAAGATGGAAGGATCCATTTAATGGACATTTGTGCAACTGCATGTCATTTTAGTACAGTAAACATTAACATCGGTACATGTTTAACATCACCACATATATGTTAAATTCATCCGTTTGTATGTTCACTTTAATTATAATATATAATGAAACATTACCAATTAAGCTGCCTTTGTGTGAGTAGCCTCAACACTATAGCCTCACTATAGCCACACTATAGCCACACTATAGCCAACACTAGCCACTATAGCCACTATATAGCCACTATAGCCAACACTATAGCCAACACTATAGCCAACACTGTAGCCTCAACATTATAAATGTACATCACAAAATATTTTTGAATATACTGTATGTGCACAGGTCTGTAAAAAATTGCTTTTAAAACCACACCCAATAAGGAGAAAAAAAAACACTGCCCATTTATTGGTTGCCTTGCCAAGTCGTTACAATACTGTGCACTGACCCACAAGAACGGTACTGTTGATTGCAGTCAATGACACCATTAACAGACTATAAAAGATGCCCCAAAATGGACTTTGTTATAACTTATTATACAACCTTTGCTTCTTTTGTGGAAAAATACTGTTTACAATCTTCCACTTTTTGCCCGAATAACTACCAGAGATGTATAATTATTTATTATTGGTAAATAAAACTATTTACTTTTTTCATAAAAAGTTTGTAAGCCCTAGAAGCTCCAATGGTAGTGTACACATGCAATGACCTGTATTCTTGGCAAGGTAGAACAAGAGTGCTGAGGTTGTTTGGAGACAGGTAAGCAAGGAACAAAGTAAATTCATAACTTTTTCAAACTGCATTACTGTATTGTACATACAAACAATGCAAAGTTATCTGGAGTTCAAATTAATGGAACAGTGTTTACTTTGGAACCGCAAGACTAAACAAAGCGACGTGTGCAAAGATGATAAAAAATGTGGACAATATCAGGAGTCAAATTCAAAAGATACGTACAGTAAGTCTTGGGAAGACGACCTTAAATTACCGGTTAAGGTTTTCAAAACAAAATATCCAGAACGAAGTTCATAGGTGACAGTTTTATTGGGTCATGTAATAATTGTGGTCTGTACATCACTTTACATTGCAATGTATTATACCAATAAGGAATGTGCCAAATATGATGCACGCATCTTGAAAAATGCAAACACTGATTCTAAAATTCCAACAAAGTCCATAGCTCTTTCCTGTGTTCCATGTTCTATTCCTGAGGCAATAAAATACTTTAATATTGATCAAACAAAATGTACACTGCACATAAAATAATATTTAATTAAAAATATAGTTGAACAGAAGAAGACCAGTGTTCATCAAATTGCTCTTTGTATCAATTGGTCTTTTGTTTACAAGTATGCACGTTTAGGAATTTTAAAAATTGTAATTTGATGAGTTTGTTTTTCTCAAGAAGCAGTTACCAGGAACACTTACATGCACGGTAGGCTAGACAGAGGATCTGCCAACTACTTGGTGGGGGGTGGGGGTCCTGACCCAACAGTAGGACTGGAAAAATGTTCAGTGGGTGGCGTAATCTTTCCACACGGCGAAAAGTTTACAGTTTTACAGGCTAAGATTTAATTAAGTTATTTTTTCGTCAGGTCCATAGTCCCAGCGAGCTTTGAAGCATTCTGAGCATCGATTCTGAAGAGAGGGGGGGGGGGGCGGAGGGGGCCGGGAGGGCCTGGTGGATCGTGTCAGAGTCCTCCAGAAAGATCCTGGCTCACGGGACTAAAAGTTTGTGGCTCGCTGGGCTAGACTAATAATTGAAATTACCTGAGCTAAGTAAACCTGTTAATTGGTAGCTTATAAGTTGAATGCCAGGGTAGTACTGATACATGACTACTGTAATATAAACACAGTGCACAGCATACATTGATTGATTGACATTAGAAGCCATTATTAATTGATGGCAACTTGCGATCATTCTTAGCTGGGTCTGGATTAAGAAGGACATAATCATCGTCAATAATTCTGTTGGCGAATCAGCTAAACTGACATCTTAAACGGACGGACGGACAATGACCATAATTCTTTGGGCAATAAACAAAGTCCTTTTTTTACAGTCTCCGGAGATAAAAACCCTCCTCTGTGACAAAGCTAAATTGCAAACAAAAATTTGCTAGAATTGTCTTCCTATTTTCCCCAGGCTAGTTTTCCACCAGGCCTACTGTACTCTGCAATGTATTTTGGGAGGGCTTGTATAACTGAAATTCAGAGCTTAATATTTCTGTGTTGAAGAATTAATATGAATTCAGTCAAAACAACAACTTTTCTTTTTGTATCAACAATTTATGTACTGTTCCATCAAAGACAGTAAAGGCCTAAGATATTATATATTATACCAGAATCCCTGGCAACAATTTTTAGTTCCTTCTTGAGTGGGAAGGGGCAACAGTAGTCAAAGAAGAAGGTAAGTTTATTGGAGAAAATAATCAACGCCTCATAAATTCTCAAGTCCAATATTTTTTAATCCTTTTAATGGCAATTATATCAATTTAGTAGAAGTCAAGGGGACACATACAGTACTGCATTCCACTCTAAAGTAATAAAGCGTATATAGACAATATGAAAATCTGACCGACCCCTCCCCTTCCCCTACCTCATTCCAGTCTTATACTTTTCCCCTTCATGGTACATGTACAAAAACAAGTTTTGGTATCAACTGATTGTAATGTATTGGCTAAATTCCACTGACCAATCACAGTAGCCTGACTAGTCAAGTTACACTTCAAAAATGAAACACATGTCAAAATGGTTCAAACTTTCCAAAGTTTTGCTTTTATTTTTGTTCTTTTAATACTGTAGGCACATTGGTGCACAGAAACACTATGCAAAAATGAGAAGATTTCTGAAAGTCCAAACAAAACAAGTCGAACGTGCTTGAAGGCGAAGGCCAAAAATTTTATCTCCAGGGGCAAGGATCATTTTGGACGAAGGTGTCACAATCATTTTTTTTGTACTTCACTTAACAATGGCTAGGGGAGCTCTAACTTTAATAACATCGGGCTTTTAAAGACATACAAACAGAATCTGCAGAATGTCCTTGACCCCCAAAGGCAATGAGTGGGTTACCCAATTTGTTACCAAATTCAGCAGGGCAGGGTACCATAGATACAGTACTAGATAGGAAAAGTGCATGTCTTGATGGGGGACAGTTAAAGAGGAGCGTGGACAAAATCATTGTTGAATATTTAACTACTCTACTCTTTATGGGGTACCTTATATGCAAAGAACAGTATGACTGCCCTACAAGCTGCATTGATAATGCTGACCAAAGAATGGAAGTAACCTGCTGACCAAAGACCATTCAGAACCATCCTCTCTCATACACGCACTTAACAGAGCAAATTTAAAATTCTAGGTTGTCGGATAAAATATTACGAGATAATTTTTATTTGTTTTAAATTACCAATATATACACTGAAGGAGATAATGTGTAGGCTTTGTGAAATTGAACACCAGCTTCAGGCCAGAAAAACTCCCCATTTCGGTGGATCATAGGCATACCACTATTTATGTTTAATTTCAGTGTCCTCAAAGTGATGACGAGAGATACCAATTTATCTCTGTACCTATTTGGGTTTACTTTAGTTAAAATGCAATCTGGAGTCGATGTAAACCACTAGTCCTATGCCGTACAACATCTACAGCTGATTCTAGTTCTCCGAACAGAAATGTGGTCTTCACTCGGGCAGCCGTTAAAAATTTGCCCAGAGTTAGTTACAAGTACTAAACTAAAATTCCATTTTGCAACCAAGGTCATTTTTAATCATTGCGCCCATACAGCAGTTTAAAATTTTGTACTGTCGGTTGGGTACGCTGTCAAAATGAGCTTTGAACGTGAGACTTCTGTTGAATGGTGACATTTCTATTGTCGAGAGTACAGACAACAAACATATTTAAGGGGGAGAAGCAAACACTTGCCATGACTGTTATGCAACAAACAAACAGTACTGTGTACACTTGTAGGCACAGGTCCCTTTAGTTTCCCTTTGCAGGAAAATTTACAAGTGTCTGTTAGAAACCTTCCCAAGTTCAAACCGTTAGGTCATTCCACATACAGGTCACCGTAACTAGAACAAATTCTCTTCGCTACTATATAAAGGTCACAGATTTAAGTACAGGATTGACAAAGTCATAATTTGTGTTTGACAATGGTATATTTTTATGGTCCTATAGTTCGTTTCCATCAAAATGTTGACGGTTGGTGGTCTGGTTGAAAAAAAACCCAAAATTGTCTGGGAACATGACTTCATCATAAGAATATAGTAAGTGACGAAGTACTGAAGTTCTTCTCACTGATGACCTTGTGCATAGGCGTAGGAGCCCAATTTGATTTGGGGGGGCTGTAACGACTTGCCCGAAAAATATAACCAAAATTTTTCGCGTGCGTTCAACATATTAATGTGCATATCATATAGGCATACATCTTACAATTATTTGCCGTGTTATTACCCTTCCATATTGGTTAGAATTATTGGGGAAGTCGTTACAATAATAATGATAATAATAATATCAGTTTAACCATTGAAAACCACATTGCAAATTATTTTTCTTTCAGTAGGTGCCCGAAAAATTCTCATCATATTGCCCAAATTTTCACAAAAAATTTTGGTTGGGGGGCTGTAGCCCCCCCAGACCCCCCTGCCTCCTACGCCTATGGGTGGAGGTGGGTTGCAAATATTAGGCAAGAAGACAGGGACATTTTCCCATTGTCTCTTTCGTGTTTTAAGGCAGTGCATGTGGAGTGTGGACTAGCTAATTGTCATGTGAAAGCATAAGGATGGACTTAGTTAACTTTTTGAAACATTCATAGCAAAAGGCTTTATTTGAATATTTTGAACTTTGATAACAAATAATGAAATCTGTTAGTTCGAACAAATCATAAACTTATTGGTCAATCTCATTGGTCAGTTCCATTCGTTTAATCAGCAAATTAGGAAGCTACAATAGCTGGAATTAACCGATGGAAGGCTGCTTTACAAGGCTCATTTGTCTTTTGAATGTATGATTCCTTCCAGAGCAGAGTTTGAGCCAGATGTAGTGAGTAGAGAGTCCAATTTAAGGCATGGTTGCAATAATTTACTTGGCTGAGAGGGAAAAAATGTGCAATATTTTTGCTTTTCAGGCAGACAAATCAGCCAGAATATCCCTTACCGAAATCCCAGATCTGGGCCAGATACAAAAATCCAGATCTGGAATTTCAATCTGGGCCAGATCTGCTCCAGATCTGTGTGCTCTGGAATTTATATCTGGCCAGATAAAAAATTGGGCAGATATAACTTGATATAAAAGAAAGTTTTATATGGCCCATATAAAATTTTATCTGGTTAAATTTCATTGCATCCATATCTGGGCCAGATAAAACTTTATCTGGTTGATATAAAGAAAATCCAGATAAACTTTTATATGGCCCATATAAAATTATATCTGGTTAAATAACCAGATAAAGTTCTATCTGGCCATCATATGGAAGCCATAAACTTCAACCATATAAAATTTTATCAGGTTAAATTTTATTGTATCCATATCTGGGCCAGATAAAACTTTATCTGGTTGATATAAACAAAATCCAGATAAACTTTTATATGGGGCGTATTATACAGTTGAAGTTTATGGCTACCATATCTGGGCCAGATTAAACTTTATCTGGTTGATATAAAGAAAATCCAGATAAACTTTTAGATGGGCCAAACAAAATTTGATCTGGTTAAAATGTCTGGCCTCCATATCTGGGCCAGATAAAATTGCTTCTGCTTCCCCCAAAGTCATAAATTGCAGACTGATTCAAAACATGATTCAATTATTTAAAATGTTTGACTCTATGACTCAATACTGTCCATATTAACATGAACATTTTCTGACAAACTTCCGAATAAATTCAATCTCTCCGACATATTGACTATTTTGGAACCATTTTAAGCTAGTAATTTTCACAGAATTCAAACACAAATTTAAACATGTATGACATTTAAGGATCATATCTTCCACCTCCTTCACATTTTTTCCAACCAGAATGTTTTCTGTATACGTTAGAGGCCATACCTTCCAAACAGGAGAATGACAAACAAAGTCCAAATTTTCTCTGGAGAAAGTTCAATATGGGACATTTAACAGCAGATCAAAACAAGCACTTCTTATACAGCCCTTAAGGGATTTTCTTTTGTGGACGGTACATGAGGACTATTAAGATACTGACCTGACTTTCTTTGGTCTCAACTTGAGTAGCTCCACGTAATAGATTATCTCTTGGACGAGCCTGTCCGTCATCCTGTCAAAGTCCGCGAAGGTGTCATCCTGGCGACAAGAAAAAAGGATATAAAATGTTATCGAAAAATACTGAACCCCCGTGAAAGAAAGAGGTCACTACCTAAAAAAAGCATTCCCGAGTGTGTTTTTAGTGTTTCTAGAGGATGGAGTGTAAAATGGAATGACATCTCATGTTTCACATTGAATAAAGACAGATTCTGGTCGTCTCTCGGAAGAATCGGGTAATACTTTTCGGAATGTCCAAACAGCAAATTTAGTTCGTTTGAAACAATGTAGTAAATAACAATGATTGACCAATATATACACTGTAACAGAGATGTGTTAGACTTTGGTGACTAGAACACCAGCTTTGGGCCAGCAAAACTCCACTTCGGTTGGATCATAGGCTTAGGCTACCACTATTTTGGTTTTATTTCAGTATCTCCAAAGTAATGATGGATGATAGGTATTTAGTTACGATGCAAT
>JAAAKB020250859.1:0-10927 GCA_010014835.2 Apostichopus leukothele | reverse complement strand
GGGCTGTAGCCCCCCCCCCCCCCCCCATCCCCCTGCCTCCTACGCCTATGCTTGAAATAGTTCTATTAGAACTATTTTGTGTCACTTTCTTTGGAATTGAAATAAGAAAGCATGGCAGGGAGAACGTACATAAATAGCATATGTTGATATCTTATCGTATTTATGTCAGATGTGTGAAATCCGGAGAAAGCCGCTGGCATGTTACTGTATAAACATAAAATCAACGTTTAACATACTTTTGTTCATAAGAAGCAGGATTGAAGTGGCTCTTTTCTTATTTTTCTCTCCCTTCCCCACCCACTGTTTTTAATGTTATTGGCGGCGAATGGCAGCTAATTAAAGAAAACCTTCTCATACGGTTCACAAAAAATAACATACCGCCTTAGCTTCAGTGAATCTGATGAGAGGTGAATTGAAGTTAGGACACTCAACCAGCGACTACAACTTAATTAACACATGGTTTATTTGATTAAACGCTAGCCTTCATTATATGACGAAGTGTTATGGTGGCATATAAGCCTATACATACCTGTGCATGATTCCCATATTATGTAGGTGTTGTACCGCTGAAATGACTTGATATGTGAACTTCCTGGCGTCCTCTTCACTCAGACCTTGCTGCACCCAGATCAAATCCAGAAGTGGTCCCCCGTTACATATTTCCAGTACTAAGTACAAGTTATTGTCAGTCTCAAGAACTTCCAACAAGCTGACAATATTTGGGTGACGTAACTGCTGTAAAATGGCCGCTTCCCTGCGAAGATTTTTGTGGATGTAAAAATCTGCCCGCGCAACTTTTTTGTCAATGATTTTGATCGCTACCTAAAATTGCAGGAGAAAAATGAGAAGAAACCACATCATACGTATATGCTATGTAGTTGGTACCATAAGTGGCTGCATCCGTGTTAATTTTTTACTTGCATCCTTTCTTTTTTAATCAGGTGTACGTGTGGTTTAGTGGTAAAGGAGATGCATAACACCCTCCTGGCACCACAGTCTGGGAACTTAAACTAATTATTACCAGAGTGTGATCTCGACATGGTTTGAAATCAAGGTTACTTAATATTTTAAAGTTATAGTCACACCCATATGATCCTACAAAATTCATCTGCAACTTACCTTTTCACCAACCACAGCATGCATAGCCTCCCGAACCTTGGCGAAGCTACCTTCCCCTAGCAACCGTCCCACTAAATATGGACCAACACGTTTTGAATGATGGTACCCGGATGCTTCACCAGCTCGATGAGCGGTCAGCATCGGTAAAACCATTTGTCTCGCGCTCGTAATGTTGGAATCATTGCTGGCAGTGTTAAATTTGGTCCAGTTGTGTCTTCTTTGACCTCGTCCGTTGGCTGGCCCAGTTAAGTTGGTCCCATTTGGATGCATAGTTACTCTAAGTTAACTCTGATCTCATCTCGACCATGGCACATAAAATATATCACGCTAACACCAAAATGTGACCCTCTATGTTTACCTCTCCAGAAATGTATTAACTTGTATCACTATATGCCACTTATATACCATTGATCCTCTTTGCGCTCACTAAAACCATAACTAGAAATAGCACTGTATATTATATGAATTTTAAGCAGGTAATTTATAATAAAAACGTGGTCATCCAAAAACAAACAAAAACAACAACAAAATAATCAAAAGGAAAATAGCGATCAGTAATCACTTATTCTTTTCATTCTTCATCATGTATTAATCCGAAAAATGATTTATCCTACGTTTTCCTTGGCAAGAGAAGGCTAATAATGTAACTTAGAAATGTAAAGTTCTCAGTGTTTCCATAATCGATGTATTTGTTGTCCTCGTTTCGCGTCCATAACAAATAAAAACAACTATATATCCACGGACGTAAGTGTTACATCTGAGACATGTTAAAGAAAATTACTCCAAATGGATTTAATGTAGCATTTCAACACAAAAGTGCTTTGCGCGCTGTAGTCTTCCTCAAAAGTACGTACTTTTCTATGACTGGATCTGCAATGAAACTTAAGTACGGTATACGCAGTTCGCAAGTTTATCACAAACTGAGATATAGAGTTTACCTCAGTAATTTCACGTCGGATCTATTTCCTGTATATTATGCGTTGCTAGTAACAAAGCTCACTTACCCGGGTAAAGTTACAGAACTTTTCGTTATTTAGCGTGCATGGTTTACTCCGAGAGAAATACGATGCACCCTAACAATACATCTGTACTATTTAACATCCATTCTCATTGGCTGCTAACTCGCGACAGAAACAATGCGCTCCATTCAGAACGTGTAATAGAGATGCAATACTTGTTTCTAAATCAGTGATTCCATACTTTGTGGAAGAAAGGTGATAGCACATGTCTTTGAAGAAAATCAATTTTTGTTCTATTTGGGGTTATTAAAGGAGTATGCCACAGAATTGGTGTAAATTAGTTGCGTATATTTCTGCAAGTGAACGGGCATGAATGAGCCAAGTGTAAAACCTTATTTCGATTTCAAGATACCTGGATATCAAAATTTTGTTATAATCCACCCCCCCCCCCGTTCCTTTCCTTTTCATTTGATGTAATGTATAAACTAATATATGAAAATAATGATGATGCAATGAAACAAAATCCCCACACGTGAGAATATTTCTTTAATAACTTCGTTATATAGGCCAAACTAAGGATTAAAACTATTAACGAAATCATATTTTCCTATTTTTCTATCCTAATAAAATCCGCCGTGTAAAGAAACGAGTGAAATACAACACGAATAAAATGTGATTGGGCAGGGGTTGTCAAATCAACTTTCAGTACAAGGCCAGAGAATAGTAAATTGGCTGAAACAAAGGGGGCAGACAATGAAAACTCATTATACCGGATTGAGCAATGTGCAGGGTATAGGCTATAGTATTGTGCTCTAGAGTTCCTTTATACTATAAAGGAACGCTAGGATGCTCAAACCTACGACACCTTCCAAATTATTTTACCAATGAGTGATAAATGTTACGTGTTATTGCTGGATTCTAAATATGTTCATCACCCGGATACTTTTCATAGTACCATTAGTCTTAAAGGGCAGAGTACGACCTACAGCCACCGCCCCACCTCCACCCCACCCTCTCCTCATTAGAACTCAAGTAACCCGCCATTTTCAGCTTGTCCACCCCAGTAAAAATGCGAGATGGGGTGGAATATGACACGAATGCCCTACTTCGCCATTATGTTTAATTGTAAAATGTAAAAACGTACATATACTACCCCTCGATAAACTCCTTTCTCCCATCAGTCTGTCCCCACCTGTAGATGGAAAAGCTGGCTACATCAGCCTGTCGCCCTCCTGCAGATGGAGAGGCTGGTCACACCAAGCCTTTTCACTGTGAATATGTCGCGAGGGTCAGAACCCATCCCATAAGTACTTTTTCAACCATTTAGAAACGGTACTGTACGGAGCGTGGGTTATGTCGCAATCTGCATTTGCGAAGATGACGTCACGTTCGTTACTGTTCAAATCATATTTGAAATATCCGTCCTTAACGATTAAAACATCGTTTCTCTGTCAAACGCAACATTAGCGTTCTCATACTTTGACAACATGTTTGGAAAATTATTTATCGTTTTTAAAAGTAAATTCTTAGGGCTTCCAGACAATCCTTTTAAAGGTCATCAGTATTGCCTTCAAATATGCTAGAAATTCAGATTATGGTCACCCATGATCGAATTCCAACTACTTTATAACTCCGTACCGGTGGTTATCCAAACTGCCTTGTACGGCTCGAACAGGAGTTTTCATTCTGACCGTGACAAATTGGGACATTCAATAGTCTATTTTGTAACACGCGTTAATGTCTGTGAAAAAAAGTAGAAGAATCAGAACCTCCAGAAAAGTATACTTTTGGAAGCTTCTAGCAATATTTAGCGTGCTGAAATTTAGGGCCATTCTGGTGAACGTTATACCAGGGAGTTGTTATGGAACAACTCCCTGGTTATACACACTGTACAATTCGAATGCATAGTATTAGTAATGACTTTTGCGTTGTGTTGGTATTTCTGGTTTGCGAATAGGGAAATGGTAGTTTCGAAACAACTTCGATCACCATGGCAATTATCATTATGCACTGCAGTGATGATGAATGAGATCCCTTCACCTATACCTCAATATATTTGAGAAACTGGCCAGATGCACGAGGTACAATATCATCTGTTGAATGGGGTAATTAAGTTGATGTTCTGGGTGAGACAATTACACGCCCGCTTCCCCCTTGTAATTCTCTGCATAGTGAACAGTCATCGAACAAAAAATAGGCTTGGTAACTTACCGGGGTACACACAAGATCATTAATTGGATAGAAATTCAACGTGAGCTTCTTAAATCCTCAATAATCCTTGGTTTTCATTAATGCATTTCTTAGTGGTCATAAATATTGTTGTGTCATGATGTAGAAACTTGGCCGAACTTTTTAGGAAAATACAATATCGAGGGGAGATATTTAATCAGACCGTAGTAGTTTTTAGAAAATTTGGACGAAAGGAACAACGTTGGAAGGATTTTCGTTCTTACTCACCATGGCAACGTTGACCTTGAAAGGATATCCTTAAGATCCCGCCCTTTTACTCCAGGGAAAATCTGATCATACGTCACCTCCTGTTCAATGTTTTCATGATCCAACTGTTAACAGACTTACCCAAGAAATCGATAAGCACAATTCAGGGGAACCTTCCCGTGTCAATAGTGAGGGGCTTTACAAATGGTCTCTTGAAGATTTATCTATGAGATGAAATCGATTGAAATCCTTCAGACTATACGATTGGAATGTACTTGTTACCTTGTTAGATTGCTAGGATAAGTAGTGCGTAAGTGTTGTAAGGAATAACAGTCTGGAATATTCAATTGAAGAAACTATAACAACATAGGTAGGACCTATATTACTTCTTAACTTGCCGGTGGATCCTCGGCGAAAAGAAAGGGGTTCGAAATGTTGGTGTTTCTTGTTGCCGTCGTAAATTCTGTACCATAGGCTATATACCTACTGTATAGGGACATAGACGTGTTACTTTTCATAGCAAATGTGTATATACAGTATACAGTAATTTGCCATTCAACGCAAATTAATCTGAATTTGGGGTTTATATCATAAAGTGATTTTCTACTTTGCTGTTTTTTCTCAGATAAATTGAAAAGCTCCTTCTTTATCTTCTACTATTTTTCATTTTCGTCACAGAAATAATCTAAATCGAGAATGGAGGCAACGGAAAAACACTGTAGTCGTCATCAGAATGACCCTGACTCGTCTGTGACGACAACGACGACGAAAAAGAATAGCAGGCAACAGCAGCCATTTGCAGAGGTCGTGAAAGGTGACGTAAATACTGGATCCAAAACATCCCACCCAGAACAAGAAAGGACGAACTTAAAAGAAAGAAACGGTGACAACGCCATAAACAGGGTCAGTAACCATGGTAACAAAGGGCTGCATAATGGTTTTAGACGACCTCGCGCTGTGACTACGAGTGACGACGCAACAGCACCGAATGGCGACGAGAAGGAAAGTGTACAGAATGGAAAAGAAGTGAATTCAAAGGAAGATGACAACAGTTTGTTGGAATTTGTAGAAACTCTCGAAATGGAAGCAAACAGACTAAAAACGTCAACTGAAGCACGTGATACGTCTAACCTACGGAGGCTTTTGACGGACTTGTCGTACACTTTAGAAAATCGTCATGCAGAAAGCATGAAGCTCTGTGGAGATGCAGATGAAATCCGCGAGAAGCTAGAGACAGTTAGAAAGATCCTTCAAGATCAGATCAACATTGGAAGGGAAGAGAAGACAACAAACTCAGAAAAGAATGAAGGTGAGAAGTTAATTTGAGATTATTACTTTATCATTGTCATCAGTGCCACAGATATTAAAGAGAACGATTAACAAATTTACTGAAGATAAAAAATAAAAGCAAACAAACAATCGAACAATCAATAGATCAATCAAAGGTCAAAGGAATAGCATAAGCAATGACGCGAATGTGCATACTTTTTCTTATATAGTTAGAAAAAATTATCAAATTTGCATATTTCAATAATACTGGTTTGAACTGAAAAATTGTATTTTCAATTTTTTGGGGTGAGGGGTGGGGCTTCAGAGAAGATGCAACGTTCAGGCTACACTGAATATATAAGTTGCAACCATACATGCTTACTGTGATATTATGATACTGTTTTACTGTTGAAAGAATCGTGATTCGGGCATAAATGGTCATTTTGTAGAGTACTTTAATGGATCCCTAATCTTCCACAAATTTTAAATTTCAATTGAGGCAAAAATATGTAAACTTGTTTTCAATTTATAAAGTTAAGAGCTGGGACCATTCATGTCTAACCTTGAAAAATACATGTATAAATACTTCTGCATATAGTCTGTTCTTCAGACGCCGCCCTCTACTCGCGTTAATTTGTGTAAATATTGACCATTTATATATACCCTCTGTCGTTATCCAAAGATCAAAGTTTCTTAGTCACGGCTAACAGTCCTAAAGTGTTTTGAGCAAACATGGACCAGGCAACCCTCTTTGGAAGTTATAAAGGTGCAACAGCTTGACGGCCTGACGGCGTACGTGTACGCCACATTCTATACCGGATAGTTTTTACACCAAGCAAGGTTTCTAATTTCAGAGAAAATAACATAACTGTAACTTCAGAAGAAATTCATTCCTGGAGCAGATAATTTTTTATCACGTTTTGTTTATTTCTGGAGAGGTCTATCTTTTATTAAAAACTGTGTATTACATCTGAATATAGTTGCAATAGTTGTAAGGTAAGTACCAGAAAAATGTCCATTCATATGTTCATCGTATATTGTTATCATTTCAAACATCTTATATAAGCCTACATGCCCATGTAAAATAACCAAGGAAACCGTAACATTGAACGCCGGGGAGGGTGGCGGAGGGGGACTCTCTTAGTGTTCGACGAATTTTAAAAGCTTAATTTAATGACCGGACTTATAAATGTACCTAAGCAAGGGCAAGTTTCAAAATAAGGAAGTGTTTTCTCTGTCTCTCTCTCTCTTCCTTGGTCATGTAACTGGACCGTTTAATATTCGTCAGTGGTACAAAACCAAACATTTGCCAGTGCTGTTATGGAATTCAAATAGTTCATTTGTACACTCAGGTGGAGCATGGAGCTATCTGTTTATAGCTCCATGGTGGAGTAACATCGTAACTAAAAAAGGGATCAAATCATTAATAAAATCAAAACATAAGTCCATTCCTTACAAATGATCTGTAATTTTGAAGACAAGATATGTCTACTCCACTTAATATAGCATTTTGTAAAACGGATGGTTTATTTTTCCACGGTAAGCAACACGCTATACCTGTTGTATTATCTATATTTCTTGTATTGCAATGGCGGCTATTAAGCGTTGTGTCTCCATGGTGACGGTATTTCTTGGTGAGACTTATCTTGTTTGAGTACAGCTACACAACAAATATTGAAATACCTGCCATGCTAAGTTGATTGAGCACTTCAAACTTAAAACAAAGTTTACAATCTTGTCGCGTTTAATTCAGGACCAATTTAGTTTTTTACGAAGTTGCTGTCCAGCAGAAGAGCTTTTCTAGCCTATAAACTTTACGTCCCTCTTGATCCTATTTTTCAACTAAACTAAATTTACTTGTCTCATTTTACAATTAATACATTTTTTGTTTACTTACAAATCAATTGACTGAATGAGTCCACACATACATTTTCGTTTATGCCAACTTTCTCCACTTTGTATCCTTTTCTATAAATTTCGTTTATTCCAAAATCATAGATAACAAAGTGGGTGACACCAAGGCACAGGTCTCTCTCAGTAATGCAAGAGCAGCTCTAGCACGTCTTGCTCTTGAGGTTTCTCAGACCAGTCAGCTAGCTGCAGAGGTAGAACTCGCTGCAGCGCAAGCAGCCGTTATGGCGGAAGACGCAGAAAAGGAAGCAGCAAAGGTTGATGACGTCATACACACAGAAGAGGGGACGTCTGAGACAGACGGAGCAGCTGAACTCGAGGAAGATGAACACACTGATGAAGAGGAGGAGATAGATGAGAGGCAGGGAAAGATGAAGGCAGACGACACTGATGCCAAAGCTGGCGAAGACAAAATTGATGATGAAGAAAGGATGCCTCCAAGCCAAGATGGCGGCGTAGATGAAAAGGACGCAGGTACAGAGAAGAGACACAGCCTTGAAGAATCACAGGATACAAATTCGAAACAAGAAGAAATCGCAAGTGATGAGAATGATGTTACCGATGACGTAACAAAAGAAGATGGCGACAGTTCTGAGAGTAACAAAGAACAATCGAGATCATCAAGTCAAGCTTCACGACCTCCCGGCAGCACATCAAGACCTGCTAGTCAAGGGTCACAACATGATGAAACGATTGAATCATCAAGTCCACGACCTTCTTCCAGTAGGTCATCCCAGCGAAGCCAGAAACCATTAGAGTGGCCGCATTATCCGTGAGTTTAATGTTACCTCAGTGTTATGTCTGAATATTTCTAAAACTGGAAGCAATAAATGGAAATTTGAGATACATAATTAGTAATATACGAATACAGAATGATTAAAAGTTTGCCAAATTTGCCCCGTGATTTACAAGTCGCTGAAGGAAATGTGTGTGGCGGTGACATGGGATATAGGAGACGGTTTGGTCCGTTGGTCTCATTAATTGGCATTTTCTGGTTGTTCAGAAATCGTGATAGTTTTGCAATCGTATAAAATTATTTCGCCGAAACCCTTTAATAATTACGGTACTATTAATTGCGACAGAATTGTTACATATATCTTATTCAAAGTCTGATTTAGGTTTTATATTGAGAATGTGGCACCATCTTTGTGCTTTGAAATGTACATTTCTGCTTTTCTTTCACTTGCCAGGCTTCGTCTGTCACATGCTGAAGATGATTCAGTAATTGGTTGCATCATCAGGAGTAATGACGATGAAATTGAGGAGAACCCTAACATGTATACCTGCAGATTGGCTCCTGATCTCAGCTCATCAGTTGTCGGTGATTGTGAAGAACTTGTAAGTGACGTCATAATGTTAGCGGAAGTGACGTCAGAAGAAGATTACAGCAAGGACGATGATTTCGAAGAAGATGCTGAAGAAGAGAACAACGATGAAAATGCTGGCAGTGACGATAAAGAGGATGAAAATATCAAGGATGTGGACAAAGAACACACACAGCATGAGAAAGGGGATGAGGAGGGGGAGGAGAAGGTGGAGGAGAAAGGGGAGGAGATAGGGGAGGAGAACGGGGAGGAGAAAGGGGAGGAGACGGAGGGAAAAGAAGCAGCTGCCGGAGAACAAGGTAACGAAGGTAAGGCAGAAAAAATTATCTGCGGTGTTCTTTACTTACCTGTTCCCCCTCTATTTATACACTAACGTACTCCCAGCTGTAGATTACCTAGCCCAAACACGGTTACAGTGCAGTCCGGCTTAAGGAGCTTTTACCCATGCAAGCAAAGCTATAAATAGCTTCAAACTTTACTATAAGGTTGGTAAGCTCACATCGGGTGTCCACAGGATTGTTCCTTGTACATATGAATAGAGGAATTAGTTAGCTTTCACTACATGGATTCATACTATAAGACATATTTACGCTACATCAAAGTATCGTGATGTGTTAGAAAAAGTCGGAGTGAAAACTCGAAAGTGTGAATTATAATTGCGAACCGAGACATCGTTTAACCGGGGGCGTATAGCTAGACTTCTTTCTTTAGGGTGTAGGCCAAAGCTTTTTCATGGAACCCACAGCTTTTCCAGTGTGTATGTGTGCGTGTGTGGGGGGGGGGGGCTGCGCTTAACAACTATGCATAATTAAGAAATCTGCCGAGAATAACCTTAATTCTACATGTGGGCCAAATATCGCGTTATTCAAAAGTTTCCCAATTGAGAAGTAATTTCCCCTCCATGTTTTTGATACAGCTGTTGACTTAGGAGGCGGAACTGATGATTCAGGTAACCAACAGAAAACCCGAAAGAGAGAACACCGACTTGTTGTTGCCATACCGTACACAGTGACACCAAGGATGGCCAGCACCCGCGAACTTGTAATAAAGATGAAACTGGATAATGAACATACATGGTCCATTCTACCAACGTTGGCTCAAGAAAGCGTCTTTCCTGAACATAAGGCACGTACTTATCGACTAATTGATTTCCTTCAATATGTTTTGAGAGGGGTTTAAGACGTTGTACTGAAGTTAAGGTGACGATATATCGTGCTGTATCGTAGTAGACGAAGTATAGTAACAAAACATATAAATAAAAGTGTCTAATTCCATATCGCTTTTGTTTAAGTAGAAGATTCTATTTCTCCAATTTCTTCATTCCAATCGCATGTATATCTATATCGCACTGATAAAAGAATATCACTAAAATTGATAGGCTTCACTGTATCAAAGTTGTCCTCATAAACATTATCTTATCGAAAAAGTTGAAGAAACTGAAAAGGGGATAATAAATCGAATACTAATTGCAATCAATACTTTAAACTATGGCTGCTATTCGTTGGTTGTTCGGTTATTATAAAATTCAGTTATTGGGTCCATATGTAGTTGGCTAGAACTATACAGACATTCATGCTAACCCCTATATGTTTTATTTACTTTTATAGGGTCCTTTCATGGAGGTTAGAGCCAGTCGATGTGGAGCTTTTGCTGTAGTTGCCAGACCATTAACTGACCGCGTTACCATCACCAAGAAAGGTGGCTCTCTGAAATCCTCGATCGATGCCCGGATCGCTCTGAACTATCCGGCGGGAATAAGCAGTCTCATGACCGCTTCTTTACAGGTAACACACACAGCTGGCATTCCACACAATATCTTATTTATTTAAGGTTACGGAGAGCCAAACGTTCCATAAATGTCGAAAAAGAAAGTGAAGTGTCCAATTCGATATCAACATGTTACAATTC
>JAAAKB020250848.1:0-10927 GCA_010014835.2 Apostichopus leukothele | reverse complement strand
TATATATATATATATATATATATATATTTACACCTCCCACCAGGCAGTTACTCCGGCCAAAAGATTGGTGGGTTGGTATTACAACAGATGTGCTCCATTCTCGAGAAGTCCTTGTATCTTTTCGGAGAGGTTTGCCTAGAAGGAAACATTGCCAAACAAGGTAGTGTTTCTTCTTTTAAAATGCGGGAAGAACGCTGCTATCACGGAACATTATTATCAACATTTATATGATAGGCAGTTAAGCCTTAACCTAACCTATAGGTTAGACATAAAATTATAGTTTTAACTGACATGGAAGTGATTTTCTTATAAGGCTGATTTCAGAAATGTTTGACAAGATGAACTATTTCGTAACGTTCGCACCAATAGTTACTAGTGGAACTTTTGCAAGTTTTATAACTTATTACCGCTAAATATGCGACCAGCTGATTTCAGATGTGTAAATGAAACGAGTATTCATATATCCTGAGAGTGGCGGCTTGTACTTTATCAAATCTGTCTGTTCATATAATTAATTGTCCAAAGTAAGAAATTGAACACCAAAGACGTTACAATGGGTTTTTTATTTCATAGAAAATTGTTACAAATATTATAATAAAGATCAGTGTAGAACTACGCTATGTATATTAATACTTTGTACAGACAATTTCCTTTCGTATGTCTTTTGTTCACAGAAAATATGAATATACAGGAATGTTTGTTAATAAAACAGAATTTATTAAACTCTGTTTATTGTATAATATTTTGTTAGAAAACAGTGTTTTGAGTATGAGACCGGTGAATAGACCTAAAGAGAAACAGGAAACTATGAAGACTCCAGACACTGGGTCCCTGATCAGATGCATAACTGCTCTCTAAGATCTGATCACCCGACTAGCGTTAATGAGCAATTAACGAACGAAGTAAAACGACCTGCCTATCAACAATTTTCGTCAAAGGTTATATTTACCACATTCAAGCCGAATTATCACTTGGTTACACGAAACCAAATATATAAACAACATCACTATCAAACTGTGAAGCCATTCTCAATTCAGCGACCATTATAATACAATGACAATTCTATCCAAGAAAAATATATCATATTGTTTCGTTGCTTTGACACAGAAACAGATAAATGGGAAAGTGCAATAGTACAGTCGAGACAGGTAAGAGAGGAGAGCAGTAAATTTTGGATTATACGTTGTGATTTAATGAACGTTTTACTTTTTGTCGGTGGGGGTGGGAGAGGAAGGGAAGGGTCAATAGCTCTTGGTATATACCGTATGCTCATCATTCCTGCTCAGAATGTTGGGCTAGTAGGAAGTAAACGAATTACAGCGCCAACTAATATACCTTGCTCCCTACCAAAATTACCTCCCTACCTAAATTAATTTCCTTGCTCCCTACCAACCTCCCTTCAGTTTCAGTATTTGAAGCCAGTAGAGGGGGTACTTCCGCTCATGTTTCTTTGTAGCTTGCATGAACTGTGAGCTTGCAGTCAACAGAGTAGCGGGTCCTATTAAAACCATTTGATTTCTTCATTCTTAAAAGTGTTTGCTTACTCCCACTTGTGCAAAGCAAGATCGCTGTGGAGCTTAACAGTTTTTCGATCTTCATAATTAACATTTTATCATGTATTAATTTCTGCAGTTTAAATGAACGTTGCAATATTTATCTTTTAATTCGTGAGTTGTTTTCAAATTAAATCTGCACCTTTGAGGCAAAACGTACACATGAAGCAAAATATCAATGTAAATAATTTATATCGAGAAAATCAAAAGAGCGACCTCTTTTTGAAAAGTTCTGTTGATTTGTCCCTAATGTACTGTTTTATGACAAGTCATCGCAGTACCTGCTTTGTCGAAACAGAAAGTTAAACGATTGTTTCATGACACACAACGTTTGATGAAATATAATTGATGCAAAAATAAAGACAAAGAATATTCAAACTTCTTGAAGTCAACTTTTGGCGGTACAACCCGAGAGAAGTGGTTTAGTGCTGTTCCCACTGAATATTAAAAATTACCCGACAGGGACACTGCAGGAGGTGAGGGAATGTCCAGATTCTTATGCAAAATAGATTAGGCTAGCTAGATGTGGTGTAAAAATTTAAGTATAAGCTATGTCTTAACGTTTCCATTAAATAACGGATATCCGTTCTCAAAATTTAAATTATATTATATTTAATTATTTTGTCATCTATTGTGATATGAATGCGACAACTAACAAAATCTGTTTCAAAATTGGCATGTTTAATGACTAGGAAAGGTATAGCTGTAAAGCACCTAGCTGCTCCAATGGTGATCATATTGGACACATTATTGATCATCTCTGTGTGGTATGTATAGTGCCAAGATTGTTTCGCGTCTTATTTAAAAGGATTGTCTGGTAGTCCTAAGAAGTTCCTTAAGAAAACGATAAATAATTTTCCAAACATGTTGTCATAATATGAGAACGATAATGTTGCGTTTGAAAGAGAAACGATTTTTGAACGTTTACGATGAATATTTTAAATATACTTTAAACAGTAGTGATAGTGACGTCACCTTCGCAAATGCAGATTGCGACATAACCCACGCTCCATACAGTTCTTACAGTAATCACAATAAAAACCGTGTTTGAAAACAGATTAATTTCTTCCTTAATTTTCGGTGAAATTTCTTATAAATTATATATGTTTCAAAAAATCGTTAAGCCGTCATATATGTAGTGCATCGGTGATTTCGTGATTTTTGTGTTACACGAGATAAGTTTGAACAGCAGACTCTTCGTTGTTTATACATCGCGCTGTCCAGCTCCAACGCGAAGAATGTTTGCATGTAGGCTACTCTAACGTTACAATCGGACAGTTCTGCGAAGCCTAAGCTTCTCGGTACTACATTCTGCTCTGACATAGATTCCGCCAAATTTCATCTTTCGCTGATTGAAATACTTTTCAAGCTTCCTTTTACTGTAAAGTTGATCCGTGAAATTTATTACAGCAATTTCGAAGAACAGTTTATGAACTGTGGTTTGATTGTGAGAGTGTATTATGTGCAACGCTATGTATACCAACTGGGCATGGTAGGCTGTATACGTTCGCGATGTGTACGTAATATATAATAGGCAATCACATGTTCGTGTACACGCGATAGTGTATTTGCTGCGGAAATGGGAGTGCTAACTTCAAGTCGCTCGTTTTGCCTATTTGCCTGCACTACGTCAATCACCAAATTGATGCGTTCGAACAAACGGTGCTTTTGGCGAGAAACTGGTGAATTTAAAAACCAGATTTCTACAAGAAGAAAACGTCGAGCGGGGACAATTTTCACATGGTTAGAAAGAGAAATATAATAACTACAAGAACAATTATGTATCAAAATCTTCCACCAGACAATTCGTGAGGATCAGGTAGTACTTGACATAAAAATACTAATTGTGAAAGGGCTAATATCTCAATAATATTAATTCTACCAATGGGTGTTAGGTTCATTGTAGACCACAGACTTAACGTGTTTCTTAGACATTGTGAACGTCCATTTGAGACAGCAAGAAGTTACTTGCAACAAAATGAGCAACATATCAGAATAGAAATATAAACAAAAACCTTAACAAGAGCATTGGTGAACTATTGGCGTTCCATAGTAAATAAATACATTCAATTGGTCAATTGTGTTCACGTGCTGTATCGTTCTCGAAAATTCTAGCGATTACGTCATTTATACGGTAGCTTAGAAAGTTATTATTCTTAACATTGTGAATTTGTAATGCGGTATTTTGCTTAGAAATGAGATAAAATAATTAGTTTCCAATATGACAGAACGTCTCTTACTGCTCTTTTTACGATCAGAAGTCAATAACATGGCAATTTAATGAAAGAATGGCTTACTTTGATATATATCTGTGTTTGTCCGTGTAGTTGTTCCCAAAAGTTTTCACGGAAAATTTGTAATATTTTTTTTTAATTTCAGCGAAATACTAATACAGTAAAATGTTGAATTTTTAAGTTAAATAATTTTCGTACTTTGACGCGATGATGCCTCATGTCTCCTCTATAATTGCATGATGTCTGTTTGCTTTTCTGAAAGCCGTACATTTAATGTCTATTATAAGCCTCTGTACACAGGAAATCCGGTAAGCGTGTCCGATTGTGATATTCACATGTTACCCGCATACTTCCCGTTCTTTCTCTCTGAACACGTGCCAATTGCAGTTCGCATCACCGTTTAATAGTCCGGTAAATATGTAGTTTCTTTCGCTGTTTGTGCTCTTTGCTGCTTCTTTGTTAACTTTTTGAAATATATGGTTAAGTTTGTATGTTATCCTTTAAGTTGTTGTAGTTCTTTGTTTGTAAGAAAGTTAAATGAACTGTCGGCTCCATGCCTTCCCTACTGTAGTACTTTTTAGACATACGTAAGTTACTTACACTGTTTTAGCATAGGACTACCACGACAAACTGCACCCCGACAAACTTAGCATACTAATTACTACTGAAAATAACAGGCCTTTAACTTCGGCCTAACGCAAGTTCGACTACTCACCCAAGCTTACAAAGAACAAGTGGCATTTAATTAATGTAGCCATATCCGCTCAACTGTTTTTTTGATCCTTGGTCATGGAAACAGTTATTTAGTCATGCCTAATAACCGGCGACAATCCTTAGTTTTGTTAGGCCTAGCTTAACTGAAACCACAGCATAGCATATTTCCTAAGCATAAGACCGAGGGTAAGGCTTTGTTATAGGCTACTTATTAATTTAGTATTAGGCCTACATCTTGAGTTTTGTCTGCACCGTTTGGTCAAAAAGTTTCTTGTGAAGTTGGGAGTGCCCTCGAGGTTAGTTGGGTACAATTAGGGTCCAACATAAATTGCCTAAGATTAAGTACTTGTTGTGGAAGAGATATTTCAGTTACAATTTCAAATAACTTCATTTTGTTTTCTTGTGCCTGAAATCCTTATTCCTATGAAGCTTGTGTATGTGTATTCAGTCATGCATGATAACTGGCAACATTCCTTTGTTTTGTATGGTGAAAACCAGTGTTTTCACAGGGTATCCGGGTACCCACCCGACGTGATACTACTTTGTTCCTAATTTATTACTCAAATCCTACGCAAAGCGTGATTTTTTATATTTTTCAAGCCCATCATTAAGCAAGATTTTCTCATTGACATAGTGTGGTGTTAGGCTACCATGTGGTCGAAAATAACAGCAAGAAAGTATTCAATGGATATCTTATAACTGCATCACAATTTCAACTAATAAACAGATGGTTAGGCTATATTACCCCATTGACTTAGTGTGGTGTTAGGCTACCATGTGGTCGAAGGTAACGGCAATAATGAAAGTATTCCATGGATATCTTATAACCGTCTCATTTTCAGCGAATTAACCTATGGTTTAGCTAGATATGCCATTGACTTAGTGTGGTGTTAGGCTACCATGTGGTCAAAAATACAACCAATAATAAAAGTATTCCATGGATATCTTATAACTGCTTCACAATTTAATAACCAGATGCTAGCTAGATTTCCCCTAAGATTAAGCATGGTGTTAGGCTACCATGTGGAAGAAATTAAAAAAATTCTCACAATTATTATTTTTTCAGTCATTTATTTAATAGAAGGAAAGACTGACTAGGAAATTTACGAGATGTTACTCATGGATTACAGACAGGATATCTAGAACATAATAATCACAAGTGGCTTTTTACTAAACTTTAATTCCAAATGTGATCAAATTGCGGGAATTGTGCAACCCCGTGGCTAATGCGCCTTGGGCCTGCTTCACAGATAGTAGTAGTAAAAACTGTTTACGGGCTAAATTGGATATTTATATGGTCTGATCCAATAGAGGTGGAGAGCAAACAAAAGCAGAGGCGGCAGTGCAATGTTAGTAGTGATGCTATTTATATGAAGTTGTTAAAAAGTTAATGAAAGAAACAAAAGCAAACAGGTTATTGGAGAAGGTTTTATACCTTATCTTACACCTACGTATTATTTAAACATGGAAACATTGTCAGTGGAGAATATAATCCATTTAGCATCCAATATGTAATTTCTTGACATTAATCTTACACCAGGTAAACAATTTTTATCTGTGTACCCAGATACCAGATGGGTAACAACTTTCGTTTACCCGGTTCCCGATTTTTGGACACTAGAAAGTCATAATAAAATCGCAAATACATTTGTATGCTAGACTAGTGTCCATAGGTTCATATTAGTGATTAATAGTACAGTTAACGCTGGAAGTAGCTGTTCCACAAAAATTTCCAGTATACCTCGTAATACATGATTCGTCAGCAAGTATATAGGTATCTGTTTTGGCTTATACCTGAGGAATGGTTTATATCGGTGATTATGATTGGCTTAATGGGTTAAATGTAAAAATTAAGTTGTAATGGCCATTGCAGGAGTTGCAGCTGTCGATAACCAAAGTTAATGTACTTGCAGATGATCTTAGTTGTATTTTATATTTTCCTCCCGTACGTAAGTATGACTATCGATCTCCACATGCATCAATAGACGTTTTAGAATTACCAGCGCCCAAAACCTATTTAGCGCAGTTATTATCTCTCCTGGATTTCTTTTGGGAGCTCTGAGGGAGCTCCGGAGCAATTTCCCTCCTTAAATATGAAGGTCTGAATCCTTCTTGATTCCTTCTCCGAGACAGTGAGGCGGAAATGTTGGTAATAGTTTTGCGAGGAAGTTGCAAAAAGCAGACGGCCACTTAAAAAAAAAAGGAATACCAGGGCAAACCCTGAAAAGAAAGATTGAATAAATAGTAATGGGAATGGTCCAAAACTTTGCTCCCTGGTACCAGTTTGCTAATTTTAGTCATCCCCTCAGGTACCCCAGTTTATTAACTCAACTCAGCCTATATACTATATTCATAACCATTACCAACGCTATTGGCAACGCTATACAGGAGTGGACACATGTCACAGGAAATAAATGCAGTTGACCAAAAACTTCATCAGGCAGTAGTAACAAATTTTACACTTGGACACCACAAGATAGAAAAAATTATCACCAAGTGATGAATTTACTGAAGAATACTCATGAATTTTTACCTTTTTTTCATTACTTGGTATAAAAATGTAACTGAAAAGGAGAACTGTGTTCATGAGTTAGGGTGGTTGAATTTTCTGACTGGGTAGTAAATTTTTCAGTACTTCCCATTTGTGCCGGGCATCTGTCCCAGCACTAGTTTATATGAATTGTATTAAATATGCCTTTATCTTACAGGTTCTAAAAATGGCAGCACCAGCACCAGGTCCAGCAGTTGGTATTGATTTGGGGACTACATACTCTTGTGTCGGTGTATTTCAACATGGGAAGGTTGAAATCATTGCTAATGACCAGGGCAACAGGACAACACCAAGCTTTGTTGCCTTTACAGACACAGAGAGGTTGATCGGTGATGCTGCCAAAAACCAAGTTGCCATGAACCCAACCAACACTGTGTTTGGTAAGTATCAGTGATGAAAGTTTTCAGAAGATATTTCAAGCCATTCTTAATTATTCTACTTACATAAATGCTCTCAATTTATTGTAACTACAGTACCTACATGTACCAGGCCCGACAAATTTGTGGCCGGGGATAAAATTCTACTTGCCAAAATGTTAAATTTACCCGCTATTTTTATCTCTAGTAATTGTTTGTGATATAGTTCTAGGTAGAATGGCCTAACTTAGGCTACCATCAGGTATAGTGTTAGTTGGTTATACTGTAGTAGAACATTGTATTTATTTAGGGTTTGTCTAAAGTGTAAAGCATACACCAGAAAATAAAAAAAGGTGAAAACATTCCTGCTTACTTATCGTTGGCAAAGTGAATAAATGGTGGTGTTGAATCAAGAAGACACAGAAAACACAATTATTTTAGACAGTCACAAAGAGAGCCTAGGATATGCCTATGTATTGTACATGATTTCATACAGCTTTACTTATTCCAGATTTTTCGGAAGCAGTTAGCAATCCCGTGGGGTGTGGGTACCCGGGGGCCCTGTGCAAACACCGTTATTTCCATACAGTGTACATGATATTAGTATTTCAAATACATATGATTATTAAGTGTAAGCCTACATTGTTAGTAGACTATTGGCAGGTCCATTCCTCTCATGTTATCTTTTCTTAAACCGGTTGTGTAGATGCAAAGCGGTTGATTGGAAGAAACTTTGAAGATTCAGATGTTCAATCAGACATGAGGCTTTGGCCATTTACTGTTGTCAAGGATGGCAAGAAGCCTAAAATCCAGGTGGAATATAAAGGAGAGAACAAGAAATTCTTTGCAGAAGAGATCAGTTCAATGGTCCTCACCAAGATGAAGGAAACAGCAGAAGCCTACCTGGGAAAGGTCAGTATCTTTTTGTTAATATGAATGCAATATTCTATTTCAATTCTCATAACGCGTAAATCAACAGACTTGCAGCGTATAACATGAATACTTTATCCAGTACCGCATTGCAAAATGCTTAACACAATTTTCAAATTGCTATAAAAGTCAAATATTTAGTAGTTTCTTACACATACTATTTTATAAGAAATAATATTCAGAGCCTTAAATAATTGCTACACAAAATTGTAACACTGATGTATTCCCTGTTTAACATGTATTACTGTTAGTTCTATAACAGCTTTTCATCTTAGGTCTACTAAAATATGATAGCTGTGATACCAGACACAAATTCATCAATGATTAAACTGCCAATTTTCATAACTTTCAGTACTTTGGCAATAAGATTGTGGCAGAGTACAAATGAAGTGCAGGTTTAATAAGACCATGGTGCACAAAAGAAAGGAGGCCCAATATCTTTTAAATGAGAACAAGTTCTGATGGGTACCCATATGGTAAGTCGCCACAGAGCTGTTCAATATGTTTCCAGTTGGTGAAAGTTTGTAGCTTGGCAACCTTGTGCTCAACTCATAGCTGTACATGTTATAGGGGCTACTGTTTACACAATGTGGCCTTTGCTTTGATGAGAGGTTTGAGCTTTTCAATTTTCCTCTTTCACAGGAAGTTTCAAAGGCAGTGGTTACAGTACCAGCATACTTTAACGATTCGCAGAGACAAGCAACCAAAGATGCTGGTGTCATTTCTGGGCTTCAAGTGCTTAGAATTATCAATGAACCCACAGCTGCAGCAATTGCGTATGGACTAGACAAAAAGGTAAGCAGGTTTTTTGGTTCTGTTCTAGATGAATATGAACTCCCTGCAGCTGTCCTGTTCTTATCAGTGAGCTATTGCTTGATATCAGACAAGGCTGCATTATCCATTTCTGAAACCACCGTTTTCACCACAATGCCTTACATAAAGGAAAAACCGAAGAAAAAGGCTAGCGGTATGTGTTGATCCATAGAGGTCACTTGGCAAATATGCAACTGACCTAAATCAAAAGAAATTTACATGGTCACAAGGTGAACTGTTCACTTGAACCTAACTTTGCAACCATGTTATTTCCTTATAATTTCTTGCATGAGGTCATTTTTGTTGGTCCTAAGTATGTATCCATAGACCACATATTTTGTTTGTGGGATTCATCCTGTGTGGGCTAAGTTCATAAGGCAGCAGTAGGGTGTCTCTTAAACTGTTAATGGGTTTGTTTGGAATAGGTACATCATTTCAGAGGATTGTGAAACTTATATGTATTAGTTTCTCAAGGGCATTCACAACCTGCTTTTCTTACTTATTCAGCCCAATAACTGTTACTTTAGGACTATAATGTGGATTGATCTCTTTACTGCAGGTTGGTCAAGAGCGTAATGTACTGATTTTTGATCTCGGTGGTGGCACTTTTGATGTCTCTGTGCTGACAATTGAAGAAGGTATCTTTGAGGTCAAATCAACGGCTGGAAACACTCACTTGGGAGGAGAGGATTTTGACAACAAGATGGTAGAACACTTTATTACGGAATTTCAAAGGAAACATAAGAAGAACATCCAACCAAACAAGAGGGCTGTGAGGAGATTGAGGACTGCCTGTGAGAGAGCCAAGAGGACCTTGTCTTCCAGTGCTCAGGCTAGGTTAGTTTACTGCTTTGCTTAGGTTTTTTTTACCATTGATGATTGCAAGTATAACACCAAAATGGGAGTGCAATGTCCATTAATATATGTTTACATAGCATCAAGCATGGCACTTGATCAGTGGTCACCTTTTGAGCATCGGTTATATTGCAATATTCTTAGCCAAACATGTAATATTCACATATAATTTTATTTCAGTTGGTGCAGCCAATGGACGTTTTGCTACATATAATATGCCAGCCTCAGTTCATAGGCTGTTGCTTGAAATCCATTTGCTTAGTCCTCACTCAAGTTGTCTATGTTGTTGTACATGTTTCAAGTTTATTTAGAATCAAAATCAATCTGTAAGGATTGTTTTTCATTACAGCTAAACAGAAACTTTACAAAAAATAACATAAATAAAAAATCTACATGTACAAACAGAAGTATAGAATAAATAAACAGTACAAAAACTTCACAAAACCAATAAAAATTCAAGAGAATGTTAGAAAAATGAAACACAACATAAAAATTAAGATAACACGGTAATAACCAGACAGCAAAACTGCAGTGTGGTTCCAATGATGCTACATGAATAATCTTATATGAACGTGATACACTAGACATATTATTTTTTACAAAAATGACAGATAATCGTGTAGGCCTATTGTGGATTTGTTTTTTGCAGATCAACTCTAGAGGGGTCTTGTGTCATTACCTTATGAATTTTAATATCGCGAAACTTGGAATGAAGCAGTTAGCCTACAACTTGTTAAACTTTGTTTATTGCTATAGTAATTTAATGCTCTTATGTCTAAACTTCAGATGGGAATGTCCCATGTTTATTGTTAGTAGTCTACCTGGGTCGCTAGTACTATAGCCTACTCTACTGTGTAGGGGTTGCCTGCGCATAACCAATCCGTCGTGCTATCCATGTTTAATATACTTGTTTAATTGGTT
>JAAAKB020250837.1:0-10927 GCA_010014835.2 Apostichopus leukothele | reverse complement strand
GGCGCCAGCAGTCCATTTGAGTCCGTCAGGGGGGGCATCCGCCCCCCCTGACTGTATGGACGCTCCGCTACTGACCCCCAATCCCCAGCATATATACTAGCAAACAAGTCCAGACCCATATACGCCAGATGGGGGACACCTTGCAGACTACTTGTTCCTCCTTCTTTCCTGGCTACAGGCCTGCAAGCTTTCTACAAAAAACTTTCCCGTTTCAGAACCCTCAAAACTTCCTACGACACCATCTGGCATTATTACACAACTGATAAAATGGAAACCGGTTGGGATGTTGCTTGACATATTAGGCTAAATATTAATTGAGAGAAACGCACGCAGATGCACGTACATGCACGCATATACGCACACATAAGTACAACATACACTTTGTCACAATGACAAAGGTCTCTTTTGTCAACGAAACCAAAACAACAAGTTATTATTTAGCTTTCATACTTGACAATAGGGCTCTTCCCACTAATAGATCTATGGCATATGACAATATATTCGTGTTGTGACACAAGAAGGTTACTGGCTTGGAGATCAATACAATGTCAGTAATAACTTTCAAACAGTGCATAGACCATGCATGTATATACCATTCCTTTCTTATGTCGCAGATGTTTGATTATATTAAAGAAGATAACATTATCTCAAATTAACACAGAATATTAAGTAACTGGTGTTACATATTTCCCATTGTTTGTGATAGTTTAAGAATACTGAACATTGTTAAATGGTAAATTAAAGCTGCATACCAAGCTGGGTTATATCTTCACATTATTCTTTAAGCATATGTAGCCATGTTACATTTGCATGTTTTTAGAAAGCCTTCATAAATAAACTACCTGGTGATCTTTGTGAAAGTAGCAATCTGACATATTGATAATTCTTGGCTTTCCAAACCTTTTAGTAAAAAAATTTAAAATAATTTTAAAAAAATCTTTGGTTTCCACATTTATTGAATGTATAGAGCAGTGTTACCTGTCTCATTTTATATGCCTGTATACTTAGTGCAATTGTTTCGTACACTTGAGTGATGGATTACGGATTACGTTTTCAGTTACCTTATTTGCTCTTAAATACGAAATCATATCTAATTCACAAACACAACTGCCAGAAATTATGACGACGTCACATACTGCAAAATAATAGCAACAAGTAATGGTAACTTCTGAGATAACATATCAACCACTTTTATGATATATATATTTGAGTAGGTAATGCGTTAGAAAATCCAGAACAGTGAAAAAATTTCCAGCCTCCACCGGGATTCGAACCCGGGGCGTTCTCTTTACATGCAGAAAACCTAACCAAAACTAGGCCATGGACACTGATTCTATGTCCAGAGGTTTGAAACCGATAGGGAAGGTCTTCATTCCACTGTAGGCTTATATATATATATATTTATATATATATGTATATATATATAAAAACAAAAGAAGAGATATAAGATATGACTCATAATTGACAAATAAGGAGTACTGTTTTAGAAAATATATTGGAATTTTCGGTTCACCATGGAACCTTTGTCAGCAATACTTGGCAGTGGAATGAAAAGTACAAAATTTTATACTATGAAAGTAGGACCCTAGAGAGATTATTTCCCCTAGCCCGTCTTCCCTCCCTCTCCCTCCATCTCCTAATTACAATTTATTTCTCTCACAGTAGTGACTAGGGTTGTGTTCGTATTGGTTTATCGTCATTATTCTTCTCCCAAACACTAAGGATATCACAATACAGCAGACCAAACACAGCTACCTGGACACACACATTTGTAAAACCCCCAAACCCAAAATATCAGTTACAATAAGAAAATTATTTAAATGACCTCGGTTTGTATATGTCAAGCCAGGTTTACAATAAACATTATCGGAAATCGTAGAAGCAACCATTTAACTTTAAACATCATAAACCCAGTGCAAAGGGAAATTATTTCAATCACAATGCCAGCAAGATAAAAAGAAATTATTGCCAGCAAAATGTTCTCCATTCATGGAGTGGTTCATTATAAAATATTACTTGGAATTTTATTGGTAAAAATATCTTGTTTTATAATCATCGGTTAAAAATATTGCGTTATCATGCGAGCTGGTATATGGCAATAAACTCATGTTGATATATATCGCTCACTGATTTAAAACATCGCAACAACGCTAGTAATGACCCAGTTTGGAAATCCAATACCTGGATGCTCTTAGTATCATTATCATCATACAAAATACCGTATGTTATAGTCTAACATTCATGCGTTTTGAACATGGATGTTTATTGAACCTGATCTCAATGCGTCGATATTTCCAAATATGGTCATCCAGCCTAATTAAACCTGCGTGTCATTTGTAAACATGATACTTAGTGACATTACTGAAGTACAACATTAAAATCATCTCGTGAAAGAAACTGAACTCTCTCTGAAATATGTTCCTTAAAATTTCTGCATCGATGCCTGATCAGAATTAGTAATGTTGTAGTGCTATGAATTACTAACTGCATTTATGATGGTCACATTCATTTTGGGGTTGAGTTCTATGGGTTCTTTTTTTCATAATTCCATTATTAGCTCATTTATTGCAAAAATTAGCTTGTTGTCATGCATAAGCATTATAAACTCCACATTTAAGCAAGTTCACTCCCTCAAGTTTCTTGAGTATAATGGACCTGTGCAAAGTCTTCTATGTGGTCCATAACTTATTGGTTCAAATAGATGTACAATCTTCAGACCAGAGTCTTATATGCAAAGTATGCAATTAACAATTAACAATTAATTAACATTCAAAGTGAGCACGAAAAAAACAAATTGTTACTTTAAACTGCACTCAACTTTTGTTTAGGCCAGCTTTAAACTATTTTTTTGTATTCCTTTTTGGGCTTTATAAGTTCATGGCTTCAAGCAATCAGACCTTGAAATTTTCATCGAGTGTGTAAACCGGTTAGAGAACTCGCCAGCGAATTGGGAGAGCGTGCATACAATGTCAAGTGCTACTGGACCTTGACATCAGTCTTGAGGGCGCAAACTTGGATAAACAGCTGCCATGCTGCAGTAAAGCTGTTGAGCAGGCAGTTAGATGGATAAACGTTTCTTTGAACGAACAAACCGGAGAGGAAATATTTGTAGAAAGTTTTGCAGATCGGCAGTTCACATTTACGTCACTTAAATAAACAGGTGTTGGGACAAAGTTGAAATTAGATAGATTCATTATAAGGTACTTGACAAATATCAGTTATGTACGGAGAATTTCATTACAGAATTTAATTAATAATCTTTTGTTGGTTAATATAATATTTCCAAATTTAAATCCTCTCCAATAAAGACGGTAGTTTTGAAGCAATTAAGCCAATTAAGTGTCTTTTAAACCTTTGTTTTCCTCAATTAAAAGAGATGCTTTGAGAATCGACTTAATCAGTTTACGAACACAACCTGTTTGGTAACTTCGTCACCCATTGTACTTTTTTCCTTTAGAGAAGGCGTAAATCAGTTACTGCACTTAAGCACTCGAGACGGAATTATAGAGGAGACCGAAATAAAGTGACGAGGAAAACTCCTCTTTATCCAGATTCCGATAACAGCAAATGCAAGTTTTTAATCTGCTGGATTTATCCGATTTTATTGACATTACTCTTCAGCTTGTCTCTTCAGGCACTTAACTACTTGCTTACATGCAGTAGCGTGCATTAATTACACTTCTTCTCCTCTCTCTTTGGTGTAGTGTTAATGGTCGTCCTCAATCCATAATGGCATAGATGCCTCCTGTCAACTTAACCCCTCCCTCTCTGGTGTAGTGTTAATGGTCGCCCTCAATCCATAATGGCATAAATGCCTCCTGTCAACTTAACCCGTATAGGAGCCTCATGGATTACCTGCAGGGATTCTTTTTTGTGGATACTGAGCGACCAGAAAACTACATAGCTATAACACTTAATGACTTGAGCTTGCACTTAATGTACGGAGATGTTTTAGATTGTATTTCAAATTTAAAAAATTCAAGCTGCGGTTATGACGACATTAGTCCTAAAGTTGTTAAATTATCTAGTTCTGCTATTTGTAAACCTCTCGTGCATATCATTAATTGTTCTTTTTTCCAAGGTATTGTTCCGTCTGACTTGAAAATAGCTCGTGTAGTTCCGGTATTCAAAAGTGGCACGCGAGAGAGCGTCAGTAATTATAGGCCTATATCTGTCTTACCTTCGTTTTCAAAGATCTTCGAAAAACTTGTATTTAATCGTTTATATTCTTTTTTAATGAAACATGATCTATTATATAATTATCAGTTTGGCTTTATGCCTCAACGAAACACGTCCCAGGCTATTTTAAGTCTTGTAGATTATATTATTGAATCTTTTGAAAGTAAATGTATAGTTGGGGGGATTTTTTTAGATCTCTCCAAGGCTTTTGATACGCTTGACCATTCAATTCTGTTAAAAAAGCTTGATAAATATGGCATAAGGGGGGCTGCATTATCTTGGTTTAATAGCTACATTCATAATAGATTCCAATATGTTTCTTTATCTGGCGCTAATTCTTCGAAGCAGGCAATTCATTGTGGTGTTCCCCAGGGCTCTATTCTTGGACCCTTATTGTTCCTCATTTATATAAACGACCTTCCTAATGTCACTCCAAAATTTCACTTTATTTTGTATGCAGATGATACGAATTTACTTTATAAAGGTCGTGATATAAATACTCTTGTTAACGATATCAATACTGAAATCCCCAAAATTACTGCCTGGTTCAGATCCAATAAACTTCACTTAAATGCTAAAAAAACTACCACCATTATTTTTCATCTCAATCAACGACAAATAGTTTCTTCCAACCTTGCGATTATAATCGATAGAACGCCAGTACCTTTCTCCCATTCCACAAATTTTCTTGGCATTACCCTAGATGAAAATCTCAGTTGGATCCCACATATTCAGAACTTAAAAAGAAAAGTGTCCAAAGCCATTGGCATTATCAATCGTTTAAAAAAAATTGTCCCCTTTAAAACTCTGATAACTTTATACAATATTCTTATTTTGCCTTTTTTATCGTATTGTTGTATTGTGTGGGGTTACACTTACCCTAGTCATATTAATAAGCTCTATATTCTACAAAAGAAAGTGTTGCGTGCAATTTATGATGTTCCTTACAATAGTCACTCGCACAGCCTCTTCTGTGACAGTAAACTCTTAACCATATTTGAATTAGTCAAGTACTACACCTTAATCTTTGTATATAACTTTTTTCACGACAATCTACCAAGTAGCTTCTCCTATTTTTTTGTATCAAATAATTGTTTTCATGCTTACAATACCCGCAATGCAAATTTACTTTCCGTTCCCCATTATTCTCTTGCAAGTAGTCAACATTTTGTCAAATACTCTGCTATTTCTTATTGGAATTCCGTACCAACTGCATTGCATTCAATTAATAATTTATCCTCATTCAAACGTAATTTAAAGCGTTACCTTCTTTCGAATAGAATTTTATGATTTAGTCTAAAATTCGGGCCACGTCTTTGTTAAAGTTTTTTTTTTCTTCTACCCCCCCCACACTTTTTCTTATTTTATTATTCATTTTTCTTGTAACATTTTTTTTTTGTCATACTTTGTACCTTTGTTATACTTTGTCAGTTTGTATTTTGGGGATACCTCACTTACAAGTTCTAATTATGAACTTTTCGAGGATCCCCACAACCATATATTTTGTATGTATATACTTGAATTATGTAAAATGTCAATAACGTTGATGGTTGAAATATAGTTGAACAAACAAACAAACAAACTAGCCAAAATGATAAGTGATTCCTTGCAATGGTTTACATGAAAACATTTCAAATTACTGCTCCACAGTAGATTTTCAAGTTATAACCATTTCTGATCAGTCGGCTAATGTTCTTGCACTTATGTGTACCTGCCTATAAACTCTGAAGATCATTCAAGCTGAGTTTACTTTGTGAATTTCTCCATTCAATGAATGTAGGCCCCGACATGACACCTTGTCATTGAACGATCTACATTTACATAAATTTGTAATTTTATACAAAGTTTAAAAAAAAAATATATATAGGATAGAAAGAAAGAGAGAGAGATAGATATTATAATAAGTTGAAATACTGATTGAAGTACAAGGTCATAAAAAGGGCTTAAAATTTTCTGCTCAGTCAAGAAAATTAGGTAAACAGTGGGTTATAGTCGAAGTGAAGAGGAACAATATCAAGAACAGCCCGTAGTTGTTCCCACGACAACGTTATAATATCCCTGGGGATGGCTTCATCAAGCTGTCTATATATGCTTAGTTACACCCATGAACATATAGCTGAAAGTAAAGTGACCTGATGTTATGATGTGCGTGTACAAAGCCATATGATAGGCAGCCTGCTACCTATACACAGAGAGAGTGACAGTGAATGGGATTCAAGTTACACCTGCAGTTTGTAATCAATGAGTGCAAAAGATGGTCAAATATTTGCAGACAACTAACCGGAAATTAAAGGCAATTCAGATCATCAGAATATGCGTGCTGCTGTATCATTCTTTGTTTTTTCTTCATTTTTTGTTTGTTTTTGTGCCGCTACTTCCTTCATATCTAAAGACTGAAACGATGCAGTTCCAACATATATGGAATTGGTCAACTTAGGTCTTGAAAACTCTTACCTCTGATCATAACTTCTTAGTGTATGTGTATTGAAAAGGTTAGCTTCATGTATGAAAGTAAACAAAAAATGATACCATTATACGGCTCTGTCCACAAACTTGTCATTATCCAAGACTGATCACCAATCAAGGAATTCAAAGGTAACCTTCAAACTCCCAAAGAAGGTAACCCTGGACTATTCAAAGACCAACAAAATGCAGGTCACTGTGTCATGAACTACTACCTCACATACAGCCACACCCCCCCTCCCATTTTGGCTGAAATTGTCGGCTTCCTCATCTCTCCATTTGGTGTGTGAGACTGTGAACACTGCTGCTTAAAGATGCAGTATGCAATCAGTTGTCTTTCTACTGCCATGTCATCATTACTATTCAACACTTTTTTATGGGTTCCACCATTTGATTCGCCCGATATAAGTTATGAATCCTTTAGCCCAATGAGGAAAATTTGGTGTCCTAACATGATAACGCATATTGTATTTTCTTTGCAAATCTGTTGTTTTGCACCTAATTTGCAATTCCCGGTGTGAGGTTGGAGCAAAGTAACAGCTTCTATTTTCAAGCTCCCTTCCTCTTCACATTACTAATAGTCTATTACAATATCACAGTCAAATACAACATGAATTATTCCCAGATTTCTGACCACTATCTAAGCTACAGAGGAGAATGACATCATGTCAAGCAATCTATTTCAAAGGATTCCTATAAAGATACAAATAGACTCACTTATACCAGTTCAAAGAATCAGAAATCAGACTCTTAGAATAATTTTGTTCATCACCACTACTGCACACCACCATTATTGTAGAGGTCAAGAGGCAGATAACCCCACCCATCCCATCCCACCCCCTTTCAACCCCACAAATAAAGAAAAAAATAGGTAGTTATCAGCACCAACTTTTGTGGAACCCTAATTATAACCAAACTTATTCCTTTAGAATGCACCAATTCACACCTAATCTTTTTACTTTTTATTTCTGGGGAGGACCAACCGAAACTAGGGAACCGGCATTAATGACCCAGAGTCACACCCCCTCCTGTATAAACTCCAAACATTAGAGATAAACGGCCTCAGGCAGTACAAGGTTTGAAACCTATGTAGGATATATGTCCTTGAGTCAGACACCCTGACTCCTAGACCGAATCTTCATAAAGTGAACTATGTGTGATTTTGTAAGAATCGAGACTATAAAGAACACTCTCTGCTTTCATTGTTGTTGTCTTTCCTTAACCATGACAAAATAATGACAACATTATGAAATATATTCATGACCTTGACGCCTAAGATGGAAAAAAAAATAGTCAAAGTGTCATTGGCATTTAATTGACATTTAATAGCAATCCCAGGATGGGATATTCTCACTTGACAATGTAATGGACAGAGTATTGGTTATTCTTTACATCTGTGTCACATATTACAAAAATGTTAAATAAGTTAGCGTGAAAGCCACCTGACGATGTGTAATTTGTAATCCATAAGCCCTTGCAGGCTTCTCCCACATTTGTGGTCGCCTAAGCATCGTAAAAGTAACTGCTGATTATGATTATGACGATGATTATTAAGTTACTGTGTAATCCAACATCTTGAGAACCTCTGATGACAACAGACCATTCCCCTTGTTGACCTCATTCCAAATGGTAAAATAAAAGGTCTTAAGTAAACCAATTACTATCAAATGCATCATAAAACAAATCTAAATACATCCCTCTGATACAAAAATGCAGAGATGTTCACCAATAGATGACCTTGGTTGAACCAAAACAAATAAAAAAAGTCTTGGTTTTTTGCTTAAATGGCCACAAAGAGAAAAAAATAATGTCACTGTCTTTCATGTCTCCCAATAGACGATGCTTAACCTCTTGAATATTCAATATTCTTAACCTCTTGAATATTCAATATTCTTAACCACTTGAATATTCAATATTCTTAACCTCTTGAATATTCAATATTCTTAACCTCTTGAATATTCAATATTCTTAACCTCTTGAATATTCAACATTTTAACAAATGTAAAGTGCTTATCATTCTTACTATTGACTACTGCTCAGTGTCCTTACTGAAAAGAATGAAAGGCAATTAACCTGGTCATAAGTTAATGAATCACATAGGAAGACCCTATTCCAATTAAAATGTATTGTTAAAATTTAGACCTGGTGAGCCTTATTTATAACTAGGTAGAAATTTTGTTTGGGGGGGGGGGAGAAAGGTGTGGGGCATCAAAGAAGGGTGACAAGTGCTGAAAACTGGGTTACGATCGCTAGATGCGTTCAGTTTTCCGTTTGAAAGTAACCTAGTGAATATAAATTAAGGAGAAATGATTAGAACAGATATTGATAATCATCATTTTCGACCCTGAAGTAATTCCATCTATCATAAAAGTTGACCTAAACCAGATCGTCCAAATGCTTTCTTTCCCTTTTTGTTTTCTTTGCAGAAATAAACATCGACAGTCCTCTGAAGATGAAACTGGCAAGATTTTCAAATTCTCAAATAAAAAAGACTCAAATTGGCAAATCAACAACTCCCTTTCAACCAATAAAAATTGAAAGAAACCTGTTTCAATACAGTTGGATATCAATATGTCTATAAGTATGATATAACATTTAGTCTTTACCAAACTATCATATTCATCTTCTCTAAAGTTTTCTAATCTGTATCGTCATGAAATATTTACCGGAGTCCTTTGATATGCATGCATAATTTAAGGTAACCTTGGTTACCTGTACATCTTTGTCCAGCTAATCCAAATTCTAAATCTTCTGTCACCACAGCGACGATTACTTCATCTGATTTTACTGGCAAATCAAAGATTTATGAACGAACTGAGAGACCACATCTTCATTGCAAATGAGGAGGAGGCTTATTTCAATCTGGCAATTCAAATCTTTGTCACCATGGAAACAAATCTAGCTGTTTCCATGCATATTTCATGAACACTGTTTAACACCCATTAAAATTTGTTGTCAGTAAACAATCTTCATTTAGTGGACATACGATATATTCAAGCTTCTTGATTTAGTGGACATACGATTTATTCTAGCTTCATGATAAATCTGTTAAAATAATATCTCAGCCCTTTTTGTTTGGTTTATGTAACCTATTTGTCAGTGAGTAGTTCTTGTACACTATGCTACGTATGATGTACAAGCTAGTATTGAGAAGTACCGGATGGCAGTATCTTTTTAATTTCCTACCAGTTGCAATAATGCAGGGGCGGTCATCCTCAGCTTAAAATCTGTTTTTTTTTTTGGCCAGTATTTACCAGTCACAAATGTCACAAATGTCACAAGTAAGTCACAGACCAGTCAGCATAACTAGTCACTGTGAAGATGATTACATCATCAATCATCCCATGGCGGCATAAAAATGGAATTGCTGAAATTGATTAAAACTCGTGCCATTTGTGTAACGTAAGTTTTAGCTTCATTGCCACTCAATTCACAACTGGAAAAAAGAGTAAAGAAATTAGAAAGTAGAGAAAAAAAGTCGAATTTGAAGCAGCAATATCAGTGTAACATGTCATGTGCTCTCAGAGTAACAATTCATGTGCTCTCGGTGTAACAAGTCATGTGCTCTCCGTATAACAAGTCATGTGCTCTCCGTATAACAAGTCATGTGCTCTCCGGATAACAAGTCCTGTGCACTACCGACTACATCAATTCAGCCTTTAGTTTCTGGCGATTTCTTATTCTACTCTGCACTGTGACCTTGATGTCCTTGAAGTCACTGATAATTCATGTGTTTCCTATCTACAATTACGTCAACAACGTGCACCCTTATTGCTGTTATGAACATCCTCAAGCGAGCCTAGGGAATATTGGCTTGTGTCCTGATCCGCTAGGAGTAATTATACTCACTACGCAGACTTCTACAAATGGTAAAATTGCTGCAGGATAACTACTGTTTTAAAGTCTGGAGTGAGCTTCCTAACGAAGCTAAACACTCCAATCCCTGCATGTACGACTCTTTATACAAATATTAAACGCCTGCTTTAAATACTCCAATTTTAAGATACATGCGAGTTCTTTGTTTTATACGTCCTGTCGACTAGATCTCTTGCAGTTTTGGTTTTCCATACCAGCAAGTCTCTTCACTTCATTGTGTTTATGTTAGGTTATATTTTTTAAGGGTCCTGTATATGTAGGGTCCTGAGGCGGAGGTATAGCCTAGTGGTTAACGCCGGTGTCTCCCAGTCATGAGATCCCCGGTTCGATTCCCCGCCGACAGCAATGTTTGTCGTCTGGCAAGGGTGTTGTTCAATAACAACTTCCCGACATGGACGTTAAATGGATG